>VZUI01025690.1:0-93083 GCA_013401135.1 Cettia cetti | reverse complement strand
AGTGCCCAGTACAGGGGGACGGTCACTGCCCTGCTCCTGCTGCCACACCAGGGCTGATCCAGGCCAGGATGCCATCGGCCTTCTTGGCCACCTGGGCACAGCTGGATCATGTTCAGCCACTGTAAATCAGCAACTCCAGGTCCTTTTCCACCAGTTAGTTTCCAGTTAGTAAATACATGATTTCTAGGAGGTACTTGATACCACAATTGACATTCCTAGAGCAGAATAATGCTTTCTTTCACTGCACATGTCCAACTAGCTTTTTTTCTAGTTTCTTTGAAGTCAGACAAGATATAAAAGTATAGAAACATAGACAGTTGTGTCAGATTTCCTCTTCTGTAAATAACAGAGCTCTTACATGAGAATAGACATTTAGGTCTGTGTTCATGACATTTCACTTGATAGCTCTCAGGTATGTAGCTGCGGAGAAAACCATGGCAGTGTCACCCCTCACATTTCAAGACAACTCTAAAATTATACTTTTCACCTCTATAGATTTACCTGGCAACAGCTGCAAACATTTTCACTCTCTTTATAAGAAAATTAAATTAACCCTAGAGCTCAAAGATCAATATCATGATTTGTTGGAGAAATCACTAATCAAGCCCCTTAAACTAATAATTTATTAACAGTCTGTACATATTATACCCTGTTAATAGCTATGGAAAATTTAGAAATAAGCTTACAACCTAAACATTTACCAAATGCTTAGAAAACAGTCAGTTGAAGTTCAATTAGTTCTCATTCATAAAATTAAGTGAAAAAAACCTGTAGAATATGCAGAGCTCACATCTAACTAGCAGGCAACACACACAAAACCCACACTAAAACCAGCATACAGATCTTGTGAGGGACCTAGCCAAGTCAATCAAATAAAGCAGAAGCCATCCACACCAGTAACATGGCCAGCTCCCAAAACAATAGAAGATGAAAGTCCTAAAATATTTCTGAGACACTGCTCTATGTTTCACCTGGAAAAAGATAACCAATAAAAGAACATGAATCTATCGCAGAACATCTGTGCCACTAGATAAGGGAAACTGTGAGCTATGGAATTATTTTTGCTTCTTTTTTTTTTCCAACAAAACATGAGGGATTATGAGAAAAACATTTCCCCAAATCCTCAGAAAGATTATAAAAAAATTCACCAAGAGATCAGAGAATGATGCTCAGAGAAAGACATAAAGACAATCAATAGATCACAGTCTGATGCCAAATTAAGAGCCCTCCATGCTGGGTTGTTGGGGAAAAAAACACCAAACTTGCTACAAAGATTTTTTTTTTTTTTCTCAAGACTGTGCTATATTTAGCTCTTCTTGAGTGATCTCATGCCTTAAATTACATGTTATTGGCTGTGGCCTTGCTTCTATGGTCTGTTCTGCAGAGAAATTATCTGGATTTATAGAAAGCTAACTAGGCTAGAGCTGTAACAACTTCACAGGGCTACTGGCCTCAATTGGGCTTGCACAGAAAGGCAAAGCTATTGAGGAGTACTGGTAGAGACAAGTGTCTTATGGCGGCTCCTTTCAGGTCAAGTTGAATGGAAGGTACAGGGAAAAAGTGCAGAACACAACGGAATAATGGCTCTAAATATAGCTTCAAGAAGAGGCTAGGCCATACTGCAGGAGATTACAAAATGTATTTGAAGGAAATCATCTGTACCAGTACCTGCAGGAATACTGAGGAAGACAACAAATGAAGTTAACTGGTGACATCTGTGCTAGGGAAATCTCCAGCAATCCTGATGGTCACCAATAATGCCTGGAAGGAGGCCCAGTGGCGGCTGGTTTGGTTCCCACACTGCTCCTGCATCCTCACCTTCCTCATCACCCAAAGCAGAAGGCAAACACAGAAGGCTGTCTGCACCACACCACTAAAGTTGTGGAGTGGAGACAGACTTTCTTCTCTTTACCTGGGCAGAAAATACTCCAATCTAAACAGGAAACTCCACAAAATGCTTCACTGCTGTTACTGTCAAGCATGAATTTCACAGGTATGCTTAGCTGCTGGAGGAACAGCAAATAGTCCATCTGGTGATTTTAGGCACTGGGAGATCTTGGGCAGTAGCAGAGCAAAGGTTTATTGTAAGAGTTAGAGTTGTCTAAGAAAGAGACTTGTAGATCACCAGATTCTTTCAGAAGGAGGATGGAGCTAAGTCAGTTTTACAAATGAGAAAAGATCACTTGGAGAGTTTTTGTAATATGGTATTGTAGTACTTTGTATATAATTTACATACAAAAAAAAAATATATAATCATAAATGTTGTAAGTTTGTCGATTTCTCCATTTCTACTGTGCTTCTGGAAATGTAAATTCAAGCTGCTTCTTAAAGAGAAGCCTTCAAAGATTTCAAAATTCATGATGCATTCCTGCAACAATGCAGCTAAAAAAGCCTGCACTTTGATTTTAGTATGAGGAAACCTATTCCGTGTGTAGATAACTACACCTCAACGAGATAAATGGTCCACAATCCTGCCCAAGGCTTCACTTGGTCTCCCCAGGAGCTACGGAGCATTTCCAACACAGAAACAAAGGCAGGAGTACCTTCTCTTGAAAGCCAGGCAGAAGTTATGAGAGTGTCAAGCAGCAGGTGCCAGCATTCACCACTGTGCAAAACCACTATGTAAATGTGTACAAACAGCTGCCATCCCTTTAAATTTGCACAAAACCTTGGACATATCAGATGCTGGAGCAGGAGCAGATGCTCCTTCAGACAGCCAGAGCTGTTAGCTTGCTGCAGCCTTGTAAGGGAGTAGAGAAGTTCCTTGGGCAAGCTGGGCAGCAGCATCATCACTTCTTACAAAATCTGATTTATGGGCAGCAAGCTCTGAACCTGACAATGTGATGAACAGCAGGCCCCAGCTGAAGTTAATGGTGTTATACCAGGGAATAGCTTTCCCTGGACTCAGGAAGGTCCTCAGGCATCAATTCTGAAAAAGAGCAGAGTATTCATTTCAGGATGGTCCTTTCCCAGATTTGGCAGAGACAGCACAGCCCCTGGCAGGCAGGCTAAATACAGAATCATATGTACAAATTAGAGGAATTGTCTGGGGAAAACTCCAAAGAGAATATAATTCAATTACAATGTGAACAGAAATCTACATTTGTCTGCAGAATCCTTCTGGAAGTAACTGAATAGATAGGAATTCTGCCCCCAAAAATTGTATCCAATGGTTATGGTACATCAGTAATGAAATGAATGTCAACTGTGACATACTTACAAGGAAAAGACTAGCAAAATCTGAAGGTGAACTTGCAAGACAAAGTCATATTATAGCTCTGTTTTGTATTGGCGGGGTCTCAGCTGGACAGACACAATTACTATGAGACATAAAAATTTCAGAAGAAATTATCTTAAATGAGACGTGTCTGAAAAGCATAACTTTTGAGGAAAAGAATTGTGGTTCAGCTTGGAAGAATGGACTCAATCTCCTCAAAAGCATGGAAACTGTGGCAAAGAAGAAGAGAATAACATGCTCTGATCCATGCTGGGACAGTATGGCCTGACAATGTAGCAGGAAAATTTCAGATTCCTTTACAGACAGTAGAGCCGGTGTATGGGTTGTGGTTGCCATGGAGTCACCATTATCTGAGGTCTTAAAAGCAGACTGAGACAAGGTATTTATAAACCTGATCCCATGTCGGGATAAGGAGTGGACTTCTACTCTATGGGTTTTTAAAAGACAAGGCTGAGTCCTGACTGCTTTTGTTGACCCTTCAATGCTGACAATATTTAAAATACTTTCAAGTTTTGTCTTTCAAGGCAAATCTGATGAGCAACACAGCACACGACAAATGTGTGGGAGTCTGACCCCACTGGAGCAGATTTTTAGTAGATCTCAAGGACTTTTTCCAGACATACTCCCATTGAATTCTTCAAAAACTTGTGATTGTCCTTATAGATTTCAGGGAAAAAATAATGCCTATATTCACCGAGAGAAGCAAGAACTGGTAAGGATTCTAGAAGAGGTCTTGAAATTGAAAATCAACATTTTATTTTAAATTCTTGCATTCAAGTCTCCTCCAATAAAGCCCAAAGGAAATACGTGAACAGAAAACAAATTAGATAGAGGGAATAAACCTCCCTCTTTCTGGCTTACGACTTCTCTGACCAGGCCTTGAGAGGGACTGCTTGTATAGCTGCCAGCAATTTCCTCATCCTAGCTCCAACAAAATAGCTTTTTTTTTTTTTTTAAATATTTTAAATATTTTAAGAAATGAAGAAATTACAGGATTTGAACTCCAGATGAGAAGACACATGCTCCCACTTGAATTTTCAGTTGCAATATGTCTAACAGTTCTTTTAGAGTGAGCTCAAAGTGTGACTTATTCAGTACCCAAAATACAGAGTCCATGTCTGTTTTTGAGTAGTTAATGACACTTTTTCTTACCATATCAATCATTTTCTAACCTGTGGGTCCCAGACAGTTTTAATAATGTCTCTAACCACAAAAAAAAAAAAAAAAAAAAAAAAAAAAAAAAAAAAAAAAAAAAAAAAAACAAACCCAAAAAACCAAAAGAGGATTTATTTTAATTGTAGATTTATTTTGCACCTGGAATTTGGCCCTTCATTTCTAATTTATAGTGGAAAAAAAAAAGAAAGTTAGGATTCTGCTTCTGAGATTTAACCTATACTAAAAGCACCTCACCATTTCAGGTCTAGAAGACAGATATATTTTGCCAAACCATTTCCTCACAGAAGACTATATTCATACTTCATTTCATTTATACTATAAAGGACAAATGCTTCCTTTTCCTGGTCTGGATTAACCACAAAGTGAAAATTCTGCCATTTTAACATTGATAACCACTGAGGTAAGTCCAGTGAATTTTAATTAGAGTATCATACCCTAATATTCTAAGATCAGTAGACATTTGATTACACTCAAAGGGTGTATTTGTACATGCATGTGTGGAAGTATATATATTTATATAGAATTGTATATAAATTTGTCTTTATACAGATATAGATGCAGATATACAGACAAATTACATTGTATAGATGCATATATATATATAGGGAATATATATGTTACATAGTCACAATATTATTGTATATTTCTTGCAAATTCAAATTCCTAAACATGCAAATGATGTAAGAAGATGTGGAGGAGGTTAAAAAGGAGATTTGGAAAAAAGTAAAAATTTAATTTTTTTTTTCCCAATAACGAATTTGATCTAATGTAAAGTTTCTGACCCTTACTATATGGAAGCAATAGGAAATAGTGCTAGTCAAGAGAAGGAAAAAATAGTTTTCTACTGACATAAAGAGTGATAATAAACCTTCACTCTCCTATTTCTGCCTATTCTATTCATTTTCTGGGAAAAAACATGCTTCTAGAGCACTGACAGGTTGTCTCTTCAGAGAGTCCTTTGCCATTTTGGTGCTTTCTCAGGTCAGACTCAAGGATCTTTATGTAAAAGTGTAGTGAGTAATAATATGAATGAAAGCAATATTATTTTTTCATGAAAATAAACTCATTTTTTTGTCTTTATATGCAGTAAATAGATCCAGAACACGGAAGTTTGGTGTAGACCTTCAGACTGCATGAGAGCAGCGCACAGAGGGGCAACTAGAGCTCTGGGCAGTCCTGGGTGGATTCCTGCAGGCAAAGACTGCTCTACAGGGGCCTCTTGGGCAGTAAGGACACACAGAACCCTTCCCAATGCACCCCTAATACCATAGGGGCTCTTCAAGGTTAGAAATCCAACAGCCATGAAAGCATTAATGACAATAGAAGCTGGTAGCAGCACCGTGCCTTAGGCTACACTCCGAGTAAACAGAGCCTTTGAAAGTAGGAAGACACCTTTCTTCCCCAGCAGTGAAAGCTTTCTAATGCCCTTTATTTTGCTTATCACAAAGCATTAGCACCAAATACACACAAGTCAGCTCTATCTCTTGGACAAGAGTCATGCTGTTTATAGCTGTGGGGAGTGATTTAGTGTTGCCTTACTGAGCACTGGTGTCATGCAGAAAATACAGCAATGAGACATACATGCCTTGATTTCCCTGAAAGGATTTTTTTCCCAAAATTCCACCAGGCAAACTGATTTGGTCATTGTTTCCCAGTGGGAGGACAATTCATTCATCATGTACTTGTTCTATACAACTCCCATCATTTAGGACTTGGAAAGCAGCTGTGCAGACCTTATTGTCTATGTGTCCTCCCAAAAACCTTTTAAAAACAAGAACGTTTCCCAACCAAAAATAGTGAAATGTATTTACTCTCTTCTTCTGAATCCTCCTTATATCCCATATAATTTCCCTAACCTTCTTATCTGCTGTTAGATACTAAACTCCTGGAGAAAGATAAGTCACAAAGTTTGCTCAAAGATCACCTGCTTGCTTGTTGCCTTCTGAACCACAGCATACAGATTGCAGCACTGGCTTTAGTAAAAATTACTTATAAAAACAAAAGTGTTAAAACATTATACAGCAATAAATGGCTGTGTTTTTTCCAGGTAATTGGCAGTTTCAGATCATCTTCTAGCAGGCATAGAAAACTTATGGTCAATTTACTCACATCACTTCTCTGCCTGCCAAGGCTTAAGAGCAAGGGAAGAAAATGAGTAGACACAAGGCCATGTCACGTAATCATCACTTTTCGCAGAATAAAGTCCAGATACTGGATTAATTCAACCCTCGTGACCTTGCTAGGACTAGAGATGTGCCAATCCCAAGAGAAGAAACTAGATATAAAATAAATAAATATAAGTCACAAGGGTAGTGATCATGAAAATGAGATTTCATATGTATAAATGAGGCAACAGCCAGTCAAATAGCAGATGTGGGATGGAGAGGATCAGAAATACAAAAACACAGCCTGACAGAACTGCAGTTTTTAGTGTCCGCTACTGCAGCATGACCCCAGGAAATAGATGCAGTCCAAAACCACGCCACATGTTAAAGCTGTGCCACCCCTGTGGATTTCTGTGATGCCCCAAGATAGTGGGATGGGTGGCTGGAATGTTTTATTTTCTGTGAGTAAAATGAAGACATCCTCTAGGCTATTCTGCAATGAGAGCCATCTGTGAGCCAGCAAACGAGTCTAGCATGGGAGAGCCAAAAACATGGAGTTGAGGATTATATTCTTACTGACTCCTCTGTAAAGACAGAGCAGACAAGAACTCGGTTGAGGAGCACCAGCCATGGGACATGTGCAGAGCTGAAAGGTGCAATGGTCCTGGTCCTCATGCCTTCTCCCATTGGGATTTACTGCTTGCAGGGGTCAGAGGCCAGGACCCTGCATAGCCCCTAAGCTAGGTTTGAACTCCAGGGCTGCTGGGTCAAATTCTCTGTTCTATTTTCAAATATTATATATGCCCAAAGAGGCCACTTACTCATGGACTTCTCTCAGAAACTTCTGGCTCCATCCTGAGTGAGGAAAGTACAGTACAAGTCCTGTACAAAGCTACCACAATGGCTGGCTATTTGATTTGGGAAATATTTGCATTAATGAAAAAAAAAAAAAAAAGAATGAAAACAGACATTATAGTAAAACAGCTTCTTATTTCAAAAAAAATAATTAATCTAATACAAATCCAGGAACGAAGAAGAAATTTCTTGCTTACCTATAACCTAATAAAGTCGATCCATGGCATTTAAGATACAAAAAAATCCAACTCATTTGACCTTTTGTTGTAAATCCAGAGCAGGTTGTCTGCTTCTCTGTCTCTCAGCTATCCTGTGCCAAACAAGCTCTATCAAACTCTCACCTCCTAGCAGCTGTTACAAATTAATATTGAGCATTGATGACCAAGGGTTTATTGGGAAAAAATGGTTCAATGCAAGGTAGGAAAAGAGAAAAAATAATTTGGAGTTGTTTTTCAAGGAAGAGGATAATGTGAAAATAGGCAAAGTAGTTTTCATGCTTGGAATCTTAGCATGAGAAGTGACAGCAGATGTATTTTAAGACTTAAAAGTTCCTATCTTCAGGGATTTAAAGCATTCATAATAAGTTCTACTTGAGGTGTGACTTTTTACAGACCTTCATTTTGATGACAGAATATCTTTCTATTTATTAAGACAATTTTCAAGGCAGCTTTCTAACACTGCTGCATCAGATTAGAATATTTTTCTGCTACATACAGATTTTATATTCTGCAAGACTTTTGAAGTAGGGATAAGTCCTGTTTGTTTGCCTATATTGGTTTGTCTTTTGGGGGCTTTTTCTTGGCTGATTGTTACTTGGTTGTTTTCCCTGGCTAGGGAAGTAAAATAAACAAATACTATAAGTCTGTTGTGTTTAGATGAGAGGGAAGTGATTAATCATAGACATAGAAGACATGCATAAAAAATAATAAATTTCATAAATTCACCAAGGGAAAAGTGAAATGGTGAAATCTTAGAAGATTTCTTGTGTCCATTCTGGAACACGAGCCAGATGCTTTGTAAACATGGTCAGCCCAGGATCCCAAATAGCTGCTTTGGTTAAATATACATAACACATTCAATTACTGAAGCTTGTAAATGTGTTTAAAGTTATCCATATTAATCAAAGATTTATAAAATTATAGAATATTTTAGTTTTGAAGGAAGTGCAATAGATCATCTGGACCAGCCTCCTGGTCAAAATAGATCCAAACCTGTTAAGGTGGCTCAAAACTTTGTCCACTCTTTTTTTTTTTTTTAATCTGAAAAAATTAAGACTACACAGTGTCTGTGAGCAGCCTCTGCCAGTGTTTGAACATGTCCAGTGGGAAAATAAATTTCCTAATATCAGACCCAGCTTTACTGTCTTGCACCTTGTGTCCATGGCCCCTTGTGTCCACGGCCCCTTATTCTCATGGTGTGGTCAGGGTGCATAACTGTAAATCTGAAATTATTTCCACAGACTTAGAGTATTTTTACTGCCATCGTTTCACTTGACCATCAGTTTTACAGGGAAGATTGTATAAGAAGGCCCAATGCACTGTAAAAATCAGATAATGTTGGCGTCTGCATGTCTAATAATATGCACATATGTGTTACACATCTATAATATTTGGGTAGGTATAATACAGATGGATGTGTGGTGTATACAAGCATACACATAAACATGTATGGGTGTACATTTACATGAACACATGTGGATAAGGGTAGTGCAAAGCCTGTGTGTTTGTGTCGCTGGGAGCCTTTTGCTTCACTGCTCAGTGAGATGAGAGAGCAGGTTTGGCAGGACTGTGCACAGCTTGTCCATCACCTACTTTTTAAGCAAACCCAGGGAATTACTGCCCCAGCGTGGTGGATCATGCTCTTGCAAGTGCCTTGAAAAATGCAGGTCTAAAATTCACTGAATTTTTCTCACTTTGATCCTTAAAGCTTTACCACATTGATACAAATTCAGAGTTTTGTTTTAATTTTCACTTTAGTTTCCCTGAAATAATAGGGGTGCTATTAGATTAGGCAGCTCCAAAAAAGACATAAAATGTGCTTTTTGTTTAATAAATCATACACAAAAAATATACTGAAAATAAATATAATCACCAACACAGAATGTTTAGAACATTTGTTGGAAGTGGTGCCTTCCTTGTGATTTTCTTTGGTTTGGTCAACCAGCTTGCTCATGCCTGGAGGGACCTCGTGGAGGCATTAGCTCCACTCACACTGCATTTTCCCACAGGCCCACATAACCCAAAGCATGTGCACTGAGAGGCTCTGGGCATCACTGCTGCCCTTAGATGGCTGCAATTCTTGCACCCGTATAGCTGATAAGCCTTACTCTATCTGATTTATAGGCTTTCAGACCAATCTATTTGTCCTGAGTGAGCCATATGAAGTCAAGTGACAGTACTGTGGGCATTACAACAGTGGCCTCAGGCCAGGCGAACATCTTATTTCCATGTCAGGTCCATATGCATTTTAGCTAGGAATAATCTTGAACCAGTTTTGAAGGTGTATATGAGCTCAATCAGGCTCCATGTCTGGCTTTTTCTTCACTCTTTCATCCCAACCATCTCAATGGGAGGCAGGTTTCAGCTGGCATTAAGGCCTGGTGTTCCTGCTTGCCAGGCAGGTTAGAGGCACAATGCCAGGAAGATGGAGCTCATGACTGCAGAGGGAGAGGATGCCACCAGACCATCAGGGGCTCATGCATTTTATTTATAGTCATGCCCAGCCAGGACATCCATTGCACTCAACTGCTATTACAGCCTGAGGGTGCAGGTAAAAGATGGACTGGGATACAGGGCTTGAATTTTATAGAGCTGCAACCTGTTGAAGGGAATTTATCTATATTACAGTTGTTTACAGCCATTTGTAGGGCTAAAGATAACTTCTCCCGCAGAAACTGGGTTTTTAAGGTCTGTTTGTAATACTCAAATCCTTTTATAATTTAAACAAGAAATAAGAATGAGGACAGTGGTTCTGACTTCCAGAATTTGATTTGCTCAGACAAGTGCATTTCTTTTGAGTTTCCTCTTGGTTTTGTAGAAAGATTTCTGAAAAAAACTGATGCGGTAAATTCCATTAGTCATACCTTAATAAATGTTCTCCACAAAGATAGGTAGTTTATATTATAACCATTACTGAATCAATTAATCTATTTCCTAATTATTAATTCAAACCTCTGGCCACGGTATAGAGTTTATGTTTGCCAAGGCACTGCTATGGGACAGTATTGTTTTCAAGCTCACTTGGAAGTGTTATTAAGAAAAAGGGTAGAAGGAATGTGGAAATACAGTTGGAAAATAAAATGTTGTTAAAATATTTGCTTTATTGGAACGAGAATACTTTGTGCAGTTACATACCCAGTTAAGAGATTTACAGGGATGAACTTAGCAGAAGGTAGAGTTTACCATATGGAACTGATGCAGTGTGTGTGCAGCAAGAGGGAATGTAGTTCTCATAAACTGAAGAAAATGTGATTGATATACTTCTGGGCCATAGCAAATCTCCTTCACTCTAAGTCAGGGGAATGGATGAATTTACAGCTACAGCTCTTCTACAGTGTATCCTGTGAATGCAAACACAATTTACCTGCCAGAAATTCCAGGTTCTATTTGCTATAGTCTATTAAAAAAGATGGATATCTAATACCATCTGTCATCTTCTGATCTGCATCCTGGGGTCTGCAGGTACACAGAGCATTTTATCTTTTACTGCATCAACAGATGCTATTCATCATGCATAGAGGAATCCCAGGATGACAAACTCCTGGCTAGGAGCTGTTGGCCAGGAAGAACACCACCATAAAATTTATAGACATTGAAAACGACGAGTTGAAATATATTTATTTTAGTTAAAGTTGAATTCCTGCCTAAACCAACTATGTAAACCATTAAACATAAAAATAAATGGGTAACCTTAATAATTTGCTTTTCAAAAGAAGTGTTAGATGAAAGGAATGGATAAGTAAGCAGAAACAGTTTACTGGGAGGCATGTATATGTCAACCATGCAGCTCCTAAGACTACTTCCAAATTTTTCAAGGTTTTTTTCCAGAAGAACTGGAATTATTTGTACCAGAACTACTGTAGTACACTGACTGCAGTTCTGCACCTTGGGTACTCCTCTCTGTATAAAATCAACCAAGAGAAATACATGCATTTGAAGTAATTTCAAGTAAGCCTGGCAACAGTAGCATCTGTTACAAATCGTTTTCATTCTTTTCAATTATGTGTAACTTTATTGGCCTATCAAGCTCCTAAGATAACCCCTAAGGGCCATGGCATGCCACCATCCTATGTGATGACGTTGAAGCAGGGAGGTGAGGATACCTCACTGGGATCATCCACATGGATCCTGTCCCTAAAACAATCTCCTTCATATTAATTTTTGCCTGGTGATTAGGAAGTTCACCTGCATTAAATGAAAACATCTCGGTGTTTGCCTAATGCAACAATTGAATTAGATGTTTAATGAATTCAGTTGAGCTGTTAAATCTACTGGAACTACGGGATTTTATAGTCTAAAGACAAGTGTTATAGGGGTTAATTTTTAATATTCACAAATTATTCAAAATCTGAGTCTTACAAAAGTACTCTGTTTGAAGCTGTGAAAACATCTGCAGAGAAGAGCACTTGGCATATTTTTATGTGCAATTGCCAGCAATTCTTGTTAGCTAAATACTCCATGGAGACCTCATTGCTGACCCAATAAGGGATTTACACTTTCTCAAGATCTTGAACTACAACGTGGCTGAGGTTTTGCCTCCATTTAAAGCAAATCTGTACCTCTGAAACAGCAGCTGGAATTTCAGAGACTAGGAGGGGAGCCTACATGGCTCACTGTAATGTGGCTGTGGATATTTAATCAGAAGGGACAAAATCTGCAGACCCATGGAACATTCATGAGTGAATACAGGCTTACTTGCAACATTTGAAGAACCATAGGCACTTTAGGAATGATTTTGGCTTTATTTCTTTCCAGACTGATACTGAGAAATATTTCTTTGTATAGCAAGTGTGGGCCTCATTTCTGAGTCTGAAAAAGATTTTAGCCTGCTAGAGACTGTGGATTTCTTCCCAAGGGAAGAGTTCTCAGGGGAACCTTTCTCCCAGAGCAATTTTGTAAATAACCTTTCTTTCTCAAAACAAATCTGTGGAGCTGTGTATTTGTGTTTCTCTAGTTCCATCAATGAGACTAGAGAGGTGTCGTTCCTATTCACCAATCAAGTCTGTATTGGAACACCTTATGAAAGGCACTAAGAATAGACAATAAAGCCTTCTTTTGCTATTTGCCTTCTGAAATATTTGGAGTCTCTCATGTCCTACAACAACAAGCAAGGGCTTTTCTTGAACACTCTTGATGGTACTAGGTCAGTGGCCTTCTGTAGGGTAAGAGAGAAGTCTCTGCTGAAGGATTGCAGCCACTGATATTGCTGTACCAGGCAGTTCAGTTCCCTCAAATAAAGTGTGATGTTCACTTCAGACGGAAGTAATTCACAGAATTCTACTCACAGAATGATGCTGACACATTCAAGTCAAGGTCATTTCTAGAAGAAACATTTTCTTTTGAAACATAATCACCATTTCAGGAGAGACCATGTGTACTCTAGCACAGCCACATAAAGTAGTCTTGAATCTTTTACTGTCAACATGATTTACCTTCTGTTCACCAGAAATACTTGCTCATGCTGCATGTATTCTAAAAATTCAGTGTGACTGATATTTCCTTATTCAAAAGTGAGGATGTTGTGACCCAGCTGCAGAGCCTCAGTTTACCATTAGGAGATAGGGGGACTGAATAAATTTGGCTATAGACAGGACAGACTCAGTGAGAGTCTCAACTGGACCTTTTAGAACTGCATTTCTAAAGCACAAACCCATAGCAGTGCCTTTTGTGGTGAAGACATTAACTCGTGAAATCCCATGGTTTTTCTCTATTGAAGTTGATTACATCATTGGAGTTCTGGTAAAGTTAAACAAAATCTTCTTTGAAAACATGAAAATATTCCCTTTGAGAAAGAACTGAAGTTCTCTCTTCATTAATTCCTCAAACTACTTGAGAATGTTGACATCAATTAGTATCATTTTCTCCTGGCATAAATGAAGAAGCTGAAGAGAGACTAAAGCTGGTTTAACAAGGGTCATAGGAAAATGCATTTATTTGTATTTGAGAGTGAGTAGGTTTTGCTTACAAACAAAAGTTTTTTGGACTGGTTGTCACTTTATTTATGGCCTTTGCCCTTGCAAACCTGCAAGAATATATTTGTTTATAAAGCACACTTAAATATCAAAATGGTATCAAAGTGTTCATATATAAAAGGGCATAAAATATTAATATTAAAGTTGATAATGATTTATCTGCTGCATTTTACTTTGCACACAATATGACCTTATCTTCTTCAACTACTTTGATTGGAGTTCCATTGATTAAAGGAGCAAAGTGTGTCAAAGAGCTGAATCACAGAATATTCAAAAGCTAAAAAGAAAACCAAATGCTACTAAAATACAATTTTTGGATAGAGAAAGCACTGATAATTTGTACTTTTTAATCCCTACTGCACTGTTATATGGTGGCAAGATGGTGACAAGAACAGAAAGAGGAACAGGAAACTTGGGTTTTTGCAAAAATGAAAACAAGAGAACAAATGAAATATTTTGAGGTAACTTGGTAACTCATACAGGGAAGAACAGTGTATGGGATTCCCTAGCCTTCTAAGAGCATGGGGTTTAGGTATACACCTCAGCCTTGATTAACTGCTCTTTTGATATGTGCTTCTGAAGCACGAGTAGTTTTCCGAGCACAAACTTTGTGACTTCTATTTTCCACAAGCCAAATTAAAATTTAAACAGGAATATAAGTGCTTAAATAGATTATTCACACCAGGCAGTTTGAAACAAATTTTAAAAAGCGTTAAATATTTACATGAAAAATTAGCAATTTATACTATAAGGACAATTTCTTCTGTTCTACAAATGAGTTCAGTTTCAGATTATGTGGTTTGTAATGTATTAATTATAAAGTTCAGATACAAATTTCAAGCCTGAGGGAAATCTCTAAGAAGCAAATGCAAGATTATATTGCACTAAACCGCATTTTGGGACACTGCAGTCATGAGAACATGTTCTTAGTAAATTACAGGATACAGCTGCTATAGCTGAAGTACTGCCAAGAACAAGCTATGTATTTTAATCTTTGAAAACAAATTATTGAAAATATATGCTCACCCCAATGTAATAAAACATGGGATATAAACTCCTCTTTATCATAAAGGTTCTGGCTTGTCAACAAGAATTTAGTTGCCATGTGCTCTGTAACAGTTTTTTCTCATGTTTGTGATAGATTTGGTTAATGTGTGGTTTTGTTTATGCCTACCCACAGTAACACTAATGAAGAAGGAAAACATGAAATATTGGTGCAGAGTAAAGAAGAACCCTACTCATCCATCATCCCTGGGGGATGGGCTGGATTCTTCTGAAGGCAAGTTAGATCCTGCCTCTCTCAGTGACTGTCCTCATCAGTTCAAGGCCTTCCAAGGAGATGATCACTTGAGATGGTTCATGGCCTTGGAGTGTTCATGAGCTGCAGTGCTGATTTCTGACAAGTTGGGACTTCTCACACTTCAATAAAAATGTTGCTAACAGCTACAGCAGCTTCTTCAGAATAACAGGAGATAAATGGTCACTTCTACTATGTGACTCATCTGGGATGCTTGTCTACCTTAAGAAGACATGCCTTTGACCATTTCTATCCACTGAATACAAAGACTAGACTAGCTCAGTTGCTGTAATCTAAAATCAAACAAATCTGTAGATGCCACTTCTAAAACCAGTAGCATTCATTGGCTTAGAGCCTGTCAGTGCTGTAAAATATGGTGCGGATTTTTTTCCTGAAATGTTGGAATTTTCATTTGAAATCCTGTAGCTTTTTCTCAGCATCTGTCACTGTAAATCTTGGGTACCTCTAGGCTTGCATTGCATGATTAGTCTCTAATAAAATTTCCAGTCCTCCATGATATTTTTTCAAGTTTTTTCTCAATATTTAGATGTGATTCTGTTTCATCTAGAATAGAGTGAGAAAACCTTGGACATTGATTGATTTGGAGTTTTTCTTACTTTATTTTCTTCTCTTCAGAGGTTCTCAAATCCTTCCACAACTTTTAGTGAAAAAAATTTGGGTGAACAGAAAGGAAATTCTCTAAGCAATGATGAAATCTACTAATCATATTTCATAATTCAAGTTTAAGAAATACTCAGGGGAAAAAACATATATACAGGGAGTACTTCATATCAGGTCTGGTTTAGCTGTGGAAGCTGCTGCTACAGAAACAGAATTGCTGAGCTCAAGTAATTAACAAGGTTTAAAGAAACAATTAAGTAGGTAGCAAGACTATCATGTTATCCTAATAAATTTAATTATTGTTATCCTAATATCCTAAAAACATCTGGAAATACTTCCTCACAAAATTATTATTTTATTAGAAACCAAAAGGAGAACTATGTAAGGTGAAAATTATTTTTTACTGCAGATGTTCTGAAACATCTAGCATCAGACACAGTCCCAGGAGATAAAATACTTGGCCTTGAGTCTAATTAAGTATGAAAAGATCCTTGTTCCTTCTTTAAAATGTTGTTGTTTGGTTTTTTTGGTTTTTTTGGGTTTTTTTAGTATTAGTGTTGTTAGCATATGAAATTTTTTTACCATATCAGTCTTCCAAGCAGGAGCAGCCAAAGGTTCCCAGTGAAATACCAAAATGTTCATACAATGGAACACAAAGGCATTTTTAGTCTGGTACATTTAATTTTTTTTAATCAGGATAATATATTTGGTATTGTGCTCATTTTAAATACTACATTGCTTGTCACACTACACTTGGCAATAGACCTCTTCAAATATATTTAACAAATTTTTCCATAAGTAATAACTACATATAAAATATCTTCAATGATTAAAAAAATCCATATGTATTTTCTTCATGAAATACAATATATACATTACGATCTTATCGTTTTAAGGTACATCAAATTTTGGGTTGAAACAAATTCACAGTGTACATTTTACCTCTGTAATAAAAATCTTCACTTTAAAAGTACCTGGATCTCAAACTGTGTAAATTTATTTCCTTTCACTGGGTTTATGGAGAGTGAGGGTTTACCATCAACAAGCACTACAGCAGATCCAAATTGTTTATTAAAATGACCAAAAATTAAGACTTCTGATTACTGAAAGTGAACATTGACTGTCCCCGTTACCTCAGATTCTGACCAAGAGATTTTCTGAAGAGCTTCTCTCAGATGGAAGATGTGCTTTGAGCAGCATGGCCTCTAGCATAGCCATTCAGTGGAGCTGAATGTACTACCCACTCTTTCAGAAAGCCAGGCCCAAAATATTCAGGTGGAACTCCAATTCAGAGGCCAGTCCTGGCCGAGGGAGGTGGCCAGGAACCGTTCAGGAGACAAAATGAAGCTACTGTCATGCTGCCTTCCAGCCTGAGGTCACACCAACTGCCTGTGCTCTACTACCTTTAAATCCTCACTTTCTCTCTTCTCCCTCAGAGGAAGAAGCCTCAGAAGTTTCCAAACCCTGAGTTCATTACACCTGAGGCCCACTGTTCCCCATACTCCATTTGTGGCTAAACTTTTGTGCCAAGCACTTCCTCCAAAGCATGACAAATACTCAGGGGCAGGCTGACCTCAGTCCCCTACCTCCACCCATCTCCAAGTGACTTCAAAACACATTCTATATGTTTTGGGATTTTTCCCTGAAAATACACAGTGATTCCATCAAAAATTTTTAAAAAGGATCAATAAATCCAGCTGGAAACTGATCTCGACCCATTAAAAATAATCTCCAGCCTAAAAGGGAAAGGCAAAAACATTCTAATACATTCCACAGTAAATAAGTTTCACAAAGCTAATTTTAAAAGCAATTACTGACAAGTCTTAAGTCTTGTTTCATACAAGTCTTTTACAGGTGTCAATTACTGACAAGTCTTAAGTCTTGTTTCATACAAGTCTTTTTACAGGTGTGTTATACACCTTGATGCCACGTTACAATTTTTAACAGCCCTTTCACTAATCTCAAAAAAAGCTCAAAGAGAAGCAGAGATGCCCAATGTAATGTGTGTTTATAATACTTCCAGAATTAGTGACTGTCCAAAGAGAAAAACACAAATTACTGTATAAACCAAGGGAAAAACTACATGGAATTTATGCTGTTTCGACCTGGAAAGACAGAAATCAGCTGACTGTCCTGCATGGACATTGTTACACATCAAGCAGCC
Source organism: Cettia cetti (assembly GCA_013401135.1). Lineage (NCBI taxonomy): Eukaryota > Metazoa > Chordata > Aves > Passeriformes > Sylviidae > Cettia > Cettia cetti. Next base: position 75,437 of record VZUI01025690.1, on the reverse strand, counting down.
AGACAGAGCATGGGATATCTCATCTGCAGTTAAACCGAAAGAGACTTTTTACCATTGCAGTGGGCAGGGTGAAAGTGCTGGAGCTTTCCTTACCACATGAAATGAAGATTCTTCATTAAAAGAGTCTTAAAGAATACAGCACAAGAGCTGAGCTTTCACCAGTGGAAAAAAAGGACAAGGGATGTAAATCCATAGAAAATGAGATTTCAGGATTTTTTGCAAGAAGATTGTTTTGTTTGTTATCCATATGTCCGAAGAAAATTTAATCATTTAAACAGGTTTAACATAGAGAAACATGGTCTCCCATGCATGATATTCCCAGAATTCAAAGAAAGGTTTGCACCTAACATTTTAGTATCTCCCACCTCAATTAAAAATGTCACATTCAAACCCCTAACCTGCAGTTTGGGAGGTTCAGTTCTAGACATAAAAACTGGAGAACTTGAGAATTCTGAAACAGATTGGAACAACAAGGGTTAATTATTTTGGATTAAACAAGGTTTTCTTTCAGCCTTCCAGCCTCAGAAATAGCTTTTCAACAAACTTGGTGAAAAATATTTCCTTCTTAATGCACTAACTCCCATTGGAACCTAGGTATCTTGCAGGATACTCTGGTGCTGACAGGGATCAGTAGGGAAAAGTACAACACAGTGCTCTGAGTGTCCTGATACCTATCTCTACATGAAAATGTTCATAAGTTTATTTTAATATCCTACACATTTTTAAGAAAGGCAGTTAGCTTTCTTTAATTTTTTTGCTAGTTGGGAATACTGGAAAAATGAAATAGCTTTTAATATATAAAAGCCTGGATTCTTCTCTTCTGCTTCACTAAAATATATGCAAGAATGCTTACAAAAGGAAATTTGCAAAAAATAAACAGTTAACATACGAAAAGTTTAGATCTATGCTTTTAATCTTCCTTGACTGGGCTTATCAAGATTCCACGGGAATTCTAAAAGAGTCAAATTCAGTATTTAAATTATCTCAGATCAATTATTCTTCAGCACGTAAAGAATAAATATCTTTACTGCAGTGGTACAGCCTCACTACTACAGCGTAGAGGATTTGCCACAGTGCTTTTTCAATAAAGAATTGGAATGATTTAATTTCTGAACCTTTTTGGAAATGTGAGCTAGACTTGAGGAAAACAGAAATATGGCTTTAAGTGAATTGTTAACATTCTGTTGCATATCCTATTTCGGTTATCTCTTGCTTTCTTCTTCCTTAGAGTCAAGTGACAGTTTTTCCCCAAGTTTCCTTATAAGTTCTGCCAGATCTTCAGAATTCTGAGATTTTTCCTCAAGGAGCTCATACCGGAGACTTGAGATGTCCTGTTTAATTTCCTTCAATTCACCTGTAATGGATTTTAAAAGATCACAATAATAAGAAACAAAAGAAAAAACAGCACAGCCAAATATCTCACAATTATCATGGGGTTTTTTCTGTATTTCTTTGTTGAAACAGAAGAAGTAGATATTCTGCTGCCCTTTGGTGAATCGTAGTTGGTCTGAGTTGGAAGGGACCCACAATGATCACTGAGTACAGCTTTTAACTGAATGGCCCACACAGGGATTAAACCCAAAATCATGATTTTATTAGCACCATGCTCTGACCAGCTGAGCTAACCTCAGTGGAATGGTGTCTTAGGGACAGGAATATGGAGATGTAGTTCAGGAACCAAACAAATCTGAAGGTAAAAGTGTGAGGGCCTGGGAGTTCACAAAACTCACATAATCTATTTAATGGAAGACGCCATTCTGCTGCAAGAAAGATCACAGAATCATAGTCACAGAATCATTTAGGTTGGAGAAGACCTCTAAAATCACTGAATTCAAACATTAATCCAGCACTGCCCAGCCCACCAGATCCTTAAGGAACTGGATGATCTTTAAGGGCCCTTCCAAACGAAACTATTTTATGATTCTATTATTACTAGACATACCAACACTTTTTAAAGCTTGTCAGATCAGTGATAGTTTCTGATGGGAGAGAAGAGACAGAAATCCCATCTCCTCCTCAAAAAAAGAGGCATGCTAATTTTACCTCTTGTATTTGTAAACATGTTAAGTGGATTAAGTATTTTGGAAATATCTAACCACTTTAGTTTGTTTTGATTCTCTGATGAAACATATAATTCATCAACATACTCACCTTCATTGACTTCATCACTTTCCTTATCTATCTGAGCTTTCAACACGTATCTTTTAATAAGACGCTTCATTATTTTCTGTAGAGCAGAAAGAAAGAAAGAAAGAAAGGAAAAAGGTTTTCTTAGTTGGACCAGTATTGTTATGACATTTCCAAGTTAGAGCTCTTGTCCTGGTTCCAGCTGGGACAGAGTTCATTTTCCTCATAGTAGCTGGTACAATGTGAGTTTTGGGTTTAGTATGAGAACAGTGTTGAGAGCACACTGGTGTTTTAGTTGTTACTGAGCAGTAATTACCCAAAGGTAAGGACCTTTCAATGCTTCATACTCTGCCACCAAGCACAGGAAGCTGGGAGGGAGAATGGTTGGGACAGCTGAACCAAGCTGGCCAGAGGAATATTTCATACCATAGAGCATCATGCTCAGTATAGAAACTGGGAGAGGCTTGACCTTGAGGGGTGATCACTGCTCCTCTATCTCTCTTTTTTGTTACTACTTCTACTACCACAACTACTTTTTTTTTAATTTAGATTAGTGAAATATTTTTACCTCAACTCACAAGTTTCACCTTTTACAATTCTCCTCATCCCATGCAGCTGGAAGGGGCAGTGTGGTGTCAGTGAGTAAGCAACAGTGTGGTATTTAGTTGACAGATAGGGTTAAATTATGACACCTCTGCTGCCTTCTGTTGCATTCAGATACTTCAGTGTAGGACTTGACAGGTTAAAGAAATTGAATGTTAAAATCTCTGATTCATCTGCAGCTGATATTTTACCTTTATGATTCTCTGTGTGTGTATATACATATATATATATATATATATATATATACACACACTTGAAAGTTAGAGAACTAAAGACAATCTTATGAATGTTATAATTCATAAGACTTAACCTACTACTGAAGTCTATAAGAACTATTAATACAGTTGCACCTTTGATCCCCAAATAGATGAAGCCATCTGGCCTTTATTGCTACTCAAAGATGATAATGACCCTGCTTAGCAGTGTTAATTGCTAAACCCTTTTGTTTGTCAGTTTATTTGAACCTACTTTGATATATTTGCTAAGTTACGTTTTCCCAGTGTAGGGCTTGCTTAGAAAAAATGGGATCCAAAATTCTAAGTCATTTAAGTATCTCAGCTGGGACTCATCTAATTAAAGACAGATACTTTCTAATGTAAATACACATATCTGTCACCTTTATTTCCTTCTATGGATAAAATGAGCAAACCTAAGAGCACAGTTCATCTGAGACAACTAAAACTGATCTAATAGCTCATACCATGAGAATGACTAACCTTGCTGCTAATAATAAGGGAAACCTAGGCCAGCAAATTTATTGCCAATTTTATCTTTCCAGGAAAAAATTAATTCTGGCCCTGATTCTCTCATTAGTTCAAATTGCTTTAAAAAGAACAAGGTATCCAAGTAAATTCTAAGATATGTTTTTCTGCCTTTGGGTTTAATATTTTCATAGGGCATAGATCATGACAACACAATACTTTCTCTTTTCCATTTTAAGATATAAACCATTCATAGATTTATATGTCTGCTTTTGTCTCCACAATAATAGAGCTGACCAGAGCTGGTTGTGAGGTGAGTCATCCCAGATTAGTGGTCCCAGGCCGTCACTACAGCCATGCTTGCAAGGTCAGCAGCTGTACTGTTTATTAGAATAATCCAAGTATGTTTCAAATACAAAGCCACACAACATGTTTATGGGGTGCATTTTTAATCTTAGTATCTATCCCTGCATCATAATGAAATTGGCTGTGAAAAAGTCATGGAGTTCTTGGAACAGACTCATGTAGACAGACACTGCTTAACATAAAAGTGGAGCAGAGCTAGCCTGCCCAAGGGAAAATCTCTTTTTCTGTCTTGTGGTCAATAAAGTATACTTGTTTTATGTACCCTTTTTAATTCAAATTGTCTTTTTATATTGCCCTGCCAGCTCTTGCTTCTTCCTTTCTACCCACTTTGTAATATTACAAGAAGGAAAGAAGCACTCTCTGGACCAGAATAGCTGAGATTTATGTGGACTGTGTTGCATCTCTTTATACTTAATTGCACAAAGGCTCATTGCAGTTGTCTAGGAGGCAAAGGAAAACCAGACTGCATTGATAGGATAAAGCTGACAGATACTTGCAGTTCTTGAGGCATTTGTATGCAGAGGTGTGCCACAATAAGCTGATCTGCTTCAGCAAATGGAATGGGAAGATTTTGGGTGTATTCTTGGTTTTCTCAATTCACATTGTGTAGTTGAGGACTCAATTCTAAAATTAAAAACATTTTTCTAAACCACATTAATATGTTGCACTATAAGAGTACCATTTAAGAAACAAGGAGGAGAGAAAAACACCCTCAAATTGTACTGCAAATAGCTAAACCATTTTGCTTATTTCTGATATATACAAGGTCTGTGGATTTATTCTTGATTCATGCTGTTCAGCATAAATTCAAAACTGTCCTCATGCCATCAGTCTGCCAGTTCTACTACTTCTTGATTTTATTTAAAAATAAACTGGGTTTTACCTGGTATTGTCTTGGAGGATTGTTTAAACTGTTTAAGTGGATTTCATCTGAGCTTCTTATACTCGATTGCTTCCTTTGACCAAGCTGAAATGGAAACATTATTCATAGTACAAAATAAATAGAAGATAATACGTATATCTCATGTATATAGCCTATGACAGAAAACCTAAGGCATCACAAAATGGTGAACTAGGACTCAAGATGAATGACTGGGCTGCAGTAAGAGTGAACAGAAACTGTAAAACAGATGGTACTACTTTAGATAAAGAGCGGGGCCAGTTAAACAGGTAGTTGCAAGAAATACAAATCACGATGGATCCAGATGAGGAATTAGTGGAACCATCACTAAAAATGCAGTTCCCTGAAATTATACATGATCTAACAAAATTTTTACTGTTTCAAAGAATGGGACTATCGGTGCAGTGTCTCAAATCCTGTGGGATCATTCTGTACTTCCATTGAACCTCTCTTCATTGTGTCCTAATATATGGAGCATCTACTGATAAGCAGATTGGGGCGCTTTGAACCTTGTTAAATACTCTGTGGGTTTTGCTGGGATAGCATTTGTTGGGGACAAAAGCAAGGCAGGATTCAATGCTTACACAGCTGTACACTGGGAATAATTTACATACTATTAGATTTTGTTTAGCATTCCACAGAATGGCAGAATGGTTTGTGTTGGGACATCTAAAAACAGGTAGTTCAATGCCCCTGCCATTGGCGGGGACACCTTCTATTAGATCAGGCTTGTATTTTGATACAAAAATTGGTTACATCTATTGATAAAATATATCAATTAGCAATTGATAAAACATGTACACTGAATTTGGGAATTTTTTTGTTCTTTAGAAATGTTCACAAATCTATTTGCCCATACTCTAAAAAAACCCCATTATTTATCTAGTCAGACTACGTTTATTTGACTAGCAAAAGTAATGATAAAAGATAAAAAGTGTAAATATATAAACAATTAATATTTGTCTTATATATTTATCTACATGTGGATGGAAATTAACGATGTATAAAAAGGGCAAGTTACTATTTTTCATGCTTGAATAAAGCCAGTTCAGATATTTTGAATATATACTAGAAAACATAATCTTATCAAAATGTTTTGACTTAAACTAGGTATCTGATTTATAATAAAAAATAATGGCTAGTGAGTTTACACAATCACTATGTATTTCAGGATTTTAGAATTAATTATACTCTCTCTTGGGCCTCATCTGTAATACTGGGTTAAAAGAGGAAAACAGTCTCCCTGCTATTTCAGCTCCTAGATTTCTCTTGCACCATTTTTGGAAATAATATAGTAGAATAAGAGTAAGACCACGCTTCCTCTGCAGCAGCAGAGGGAAGTTGCCTTGGGTATTTACTATGTACTTTATTACCTATTTTAAAAGAAATGTGTCATGTTGGTCACCAGTTTCAAACTTATGTTACATTGGTTCACCTCAAAAGTTAATTCACTGCTTAACTGCAATTTGATTTTCACTTAAAATAGCAAAATTTGTAATATGCAGTGAGATGAATTATGACACTGCAAACCGGTAACATCAGGCTCACAGCACATTTCTTAAGTTAATAATGTACCTTTAAATAGCTACATAGTGCAGCTTGAAAGTTGGCAGGTAAATCAGAAGTGTGTAACTTAATTAGATCTTCTTATGCGTACCAGTAACAGTACACAGGATCCACTGTAAATTGCTGCATGACCACTTGGTGGCAGAGACTGCCAAGATTTCTTTATAACAATTAATAACATTTTTTAACTCTCTTTAAGTGCTCTTTAAATTCTGTTTAAGCTTCCTGCCTATAGCTTTTTTCTTTCTCCAAAATTAGTACCAGAATACACTCAGCCTGTCACATTGATGACTGACCTAGAATTCGTATTTTTAAGTTAACATTTATTAAACATGAGTAACCAGAAGGGAAATTAAGTAAGTTAAATAAAACAATTATATAAATCCCAACAAAAATAACTCTTCTCCTAAAGTGTTTTGTAAAATATGAAATGCAAGATATATGGATTATTGCTCTTTGAAAACACATTCATCTTTAAAATTGCCCCTCATTTTGTTATTCTCTTCTGTAACTTAAAATTCAATGCAATCAAAATAGTAATTAAATTATTGTAGCTGTTTTGTTGGGCACTTCATTAATGTCTTAAATCAGAAGCTGCTGTCAACTTGCAATTCCAAAAAATTGTACTTTCTTGGATCAGAAGGGAGTGTTCCCAGGAAGTGACTCTGTACTCCTATAACCAGATGTCACTTGTGAAAATTTCAGAAACACTGTTTTACACTAGGAAAGTCAAAGTTAACATTTTTCTTGTTTGAGTGAGGGCTTAAAGCTACTTCAATAACAGCTGCCCCTTATATCTTTTCTGAAGGGCCGTGTTTAAAGAACAAAATTTAAATGTATCATCTCTCATTGCTGATTTTTAGCTCAGGAAGAGGAACAAGTTCTGTGGCACTTGAGCAATAAACTTTCTCAATCCCAAGGCAATTTTAAAATTTAGAATAGAAGTAGGGTTTGGGGTTTTTTTTAAACACTCCTTTTTTTAAATTTCTTTCTCCCTTTTGTTGGTTTGAGTTTCTCACTCACTTGATTTTTAAAATGCCAATTCCAACCTGAAACAAGAAATCTATGGATTTTAATCAACAGCCTGAAAGAAAACATCTTCACAGTCTTTAGTATTGTATTTAGATATAGCTCAGAAAATTAATTTCTAGTGTACTATGCTTCAAACACAGCTATGTAAATTACTTGCTGATTAGCACTGACAGCATCTTGCTTCATTTTCTGCTAGCAATAATCAGGGCAGAGCTGGATCTAGGAGTAGAATTTTTTTCCTTCCCACTCTAGTGCTTGTATGCACACTCACTCTGAAGCTGCTGCTGCTTTTGTACTGAGAAGATGCAGGCTCTGCAGCAGAAAAACCCATAGGCTTGGTCTGAATCAGTGAACTCCAGTGTGTGTTAACATTATTGGGCACTGCAATGCAATGTTTCAGTAAACTTTTACAGTCCTCCCAGGTAGGACTTAGAGCAGAATAACCTCCTGTCTTCCTAGGCACAGTTTGGAACAACTGGAATGGTTTCCTACTTTGTGAGGAAAACTATATGAATGGGGGGCAAGCCATTCCTGAATTGGCCTCAATACCCAGTTATGCTACCCGCATTTTACTAGCACAAACACAGCCATCAAGTCTTGGGTCTGGTCTTGCCAAATCTTTCCTTATCTTTCCACAGCTTATTTTATTTATAGCAGCTCCCTACACAGGTAGCTCCTAGCTCAGCAGTCACAGCAGCATCAACCTGCTCAGCACTAAATTAATCAAAAGAATCCCAAAAGCCTGAGAGTGCCTTTGAGAAGATGCCAAGACAGCCTTAACAATAATGAATTGTCAACAAAAGGTACCACAAAACCGCTTTAGCTACTTCTTGGAAGTGCACAGGATGGCAACATCTCACACAAAGTCAGCTCCACAGTGTGTTACAGCCCAAAAGGTAAGTAAAAATGTAATTATCTGCCAGTATATGCTGCAAAACCTGAGAAATGAATAAATACGACTCAGATGCTTTATGTTTTTCAATGCAAAAGTTTGGTTTTTTTAAAACTTCATTTGCAGTTTTATAGCTGCTTTGGCTGGGGAGTAAGCACTTTTATTTAGGATTAGTTATACTAATATCTGCGCTGAGTGTAAAGCATTAATATTAGAAGACTTAAAATTAATTCAGGGTTAGGAAAAATCTGATAAACAATGTTTGCATCCCTACAGCTCTCTTTTAGAGGGACTGCTGTAAAAGCTGACAAACCTGCTACTGTTTTATGTAGAACTGGTAAATACTACACTTTGGACCTTTCTAGAAACATGATAGAAAACATGAATTTCTAGGTTTGAATGGAATGATAAAATACATCTTCTTTCCTTAGGCTATGTAAATGGGACTTATAAGAGTACCTGTTTTATGGGAACATAAATTTCATGCTAAAATGTCATTAAAACAAGCTTGTAACCTACTTACGTGCTTTTCAAATTCACAGAGTAAGTGAATTAGGAAAAGAACCATTTGTTGTTTTCCACCACCACTCAATTTAAAGTTTATATGCATCTCCTCAAATGAGCAATATTTTAGTGATGACTTTATCACTCACAGAGGTTTTAAAATCGGGTTGCATCGGAAAGTTTGATGAAAGGTTTTGCAAATGTCAGATTCATTAAGCTGAGGAAACGCAGTATCATTTCTGTCAGGTCTTAAATACATTAGGATTAAATTTCCCAAATAAAATGAAGTGTGATCTGTGAAACACTAGAAAAATTACTGGTAATAGAAATGAGACATTTGAACTTAATAACAATTTTCACTTTGGTGACAGTATTTGTGATACTCATATTTGTTTTCATAAATTGTATAAACCTACCCAGAGGCACAGGATTTTCCCCTAAAACTCCATTTTTTCCTTCTAGGATGGTGAGCATTTTTTCTCTTTTACTCTTCAACTAAAAAGTGTGAAAAATATGTTGGTCACATTGGTGACAGAGAACTGACAGATGAACGTAAATTCTTTACTTGTCCCCAGTCTAATGACTAATGGCTCTTGACTACAGACTCAAGAACTCCTAACCTTGAACAAGCCCCTGCTCAGACCACAGCCCATTTTAACAAAGATCCTTCCACACTTAAATTTCCATTGAAGAAAATTTTGTTTTGCCACCATGACAAATCCTAACTTTCTTTTTTTATGTGTGTGTGTGTGTGTGTGTATTTTAGCATATACTCACCTTTCTACTCAGTACATCTGATCAGATGTACTCTTCCTCCTTATCACATTACAATAGTGCTAGAACAGTGCCAGTCTTTACATTCCCAATACCACCTAACATTCCATGTTCTTCTAAAGCAATTGATTTGATTCATACCAAGACAGTGCAGGAAAAATTCACCAACTACAAACTCTTTAAGCAAGTCCAATGAATCAAATCAAGTGCTTTTTACTGAAGCTGTGCAAGTAAAACAGGTAACAAATTATTTTACAATTAAAGCAAGGGGCGTTTTCAGTGGAAGCAGAGACAGGCTACCAAGGGGGAACTTAGAAACTGCCCATGCCTGTGAGGGTGGCATTAGGAAAGACAAAGCTTGCCTTAAGCTGACATTTGCAAGGGCAGTAAGAACTTCTATTGTTACAACAGCAATGTAAGGCAGAACAAGGAAAACACAGGCTTATTGCTCAGTGGGGAAAGAGATCTAAGTGACAGTTGGATGAGGGTAAGAATGAGGGATTTGATGTCTTTTTAGTTTCAGGCTTCATCAACAGTCTCTCAGGCCTCTGGTGAAGGAATTTGAGGAGACAGGAAGAACTTGACCCCGCAAGTCCAGAGTGCTACATCCAGAGGGTAGCTACATCTGAGAGAGCAGATGCATCCCTTGCAAATATGCTAGCATCTCTGAAAGACTAAGAGTATTGAGAGAGGTCCCCAAAAGCTGGAGAAAGGCAAATGTCAGATCCATCTTCAAAAAAGGTCAAAATTATGATCTGAGCAGCCCTGAGCAACCCAACCTCCCTTCAGTAACTGGCAAAATAATGGAATGAAAACCCAAACTTCTTGGAGCACATGCAAGAACAGATGGTGACTGGAAAAAGCAGGTGTGTATTTATGAAAATTAAAATCTGTCTGACCATCTAGGTGGCTTTCTGAGATAAAATGACTTGCAGATAAGGGGAAAGCAGGAAACCTCATTGGACCTGCAGAACTTTATCTTCTAAAATTAGCAGTCAGTATATACAAGATATAATTACCTTGTTCATTTCTGCGTCTTCCTGAAAGCTTTTCTTTTGGCACAAAAATGGTTTAGAAATACATTTTTTGATTCTGATTAGAAGATACAGCAAAGATTTTGGGCTTGGCACTAAGTTGAAGGGTACTGGAAGAGTTCTCCCTTCTTCAAAGTAAGAAAACCAAAGTTTAGCCCTTGCAAATTTCCATTCTACATCAGCATCATCCTGTAAAAGAGAAACAAGCAGTGAAGACACTTTTAATACCATTTTTACTATTGAAGATGATCTAGCTAAACTTTATGTGTATTTTAAGTGTAATTGGCTAAAGCAAATCTCAAACAGATCAAGATCAATGAAAGCCAAAATTTCAATGAATGGAATTGTTCTTATTAATCCATTTTAAATAATGCAATTGCAGAAGAATAGAAATAATTTTATTTATACATCATTTATTCAAGAGTGCTAATAGTCTGAAATACAGGATCACAACGACAGATTCTATTCCTAGTCTATAGACTCTATAATTTTAAACATAAAGCTAAAACAGAAGAGGTGATTTTTACCTAATTCCTTCCATTTGCTGCAATATATGATTAAACAAGATATACTATCAACACCATGGTTTATCATTTATGATCACCAAAATACTCAATTTATTTCTCCCTGAAGAGTTTAAGAGGGTTTTCTGCAGAAAGGACTGGCATCAGTTCAAGGTCATGATTCAATATTGCTGTTAACTGTTTTTAGAAGCTGTTTTGTCCAGCCACTATTTTTAATGCTTCAAACCTGACAGATTTGCCCTGTAGCCTCCTGATCCAGAAGAATGTGAAAGTCCCTAGATAATGTGTTGCTCTTGCTCTAGCTTGGCAATGCTATGGCCCCCAATCAGAGCCCAGAATGTGGGACCAAAGTGGAGTCAAACCTGAGTTTGCTGCTTTGGCAGGAGCATCCCCTAGGAAAGTCCAGGATGGCCCCACTCCTGGAGATCTACTTACTTTTTTCCTAAACAGTGGTAATGATTTAGCCCTGTTTTCCATGGAATGAAAAAGGTCATGCTGGATTTCAGTAGCTCTGCTGATTAGTCTGCAAAATAAAGTTTTGCTCACTGCAGAGGTCTAGAGCAACACTTGGTTTCAATGAAAGAACACAGCATGTTGGAGACCTGCCTGCAAGGTTGAGGCACTGGAAAGAGAATATCCTTGCAGCAAGAAGGACATTAATCAAGTAATTACAAATGAGGCAAGTGAAAGATTCACTAAGTCACAACCTGTACTCCTTACTCTTCAGGAACATAACACAGCTCACCAGTAGTTTCTTATTCCAGTCTGGTTCTTACTATTGCAAGCACGTGCTGCCAAGTATTTGCTAGGTCTTTTATAATAAAAACAAACAGTGGAATTAACATGTTCCTCTAAAATATTCCAAAAGCTGATGTGGTACTAGTCTTAATTTAGATGTCAACAAGAAAATTTTCCAGGACCTGAGACAATTAGTTGTAACAGTAGATAGGCTGATATTTTATCATAAATGGACTTTTTACCTCAATTTCCTGGAATGAACTGTTGATCATTGCGATAAGCATGTTCAGTAAGACGATGACCATGGTAACATTATAGACTCCATAAAGAACATAACCAATATTTTCAATAAATTTGTGTTTATAATTGATAACAACTGATTTAACTTCTGAGAGTCCAAATATAGCCCAGAACAATGTTTTGAAACTTTCTTCAACACTAAAAGAAGAAATTGGACATATGTATATGTTATTGAAGAAAACCTGTATATTCTTACTGCAGAAATTGCCAGTTATCATTTTCATACAGTGTACATATTTTTCCATTATCATAATGTTGAAGTCCACCTCAGTGCATAAAAGTAGACTCTAATTTTATGGGTACAGGCTGTTTCATAACACAAAACTTCTGATACTTAGGACTGACAAAAAAACTGTCTGATTCATATCAAATGGTTTAGGAACCATATATCATCCTCAAAAGGATATTATAATGATTCACTTGTTAACTACTTTAATCTACATGCTACAAGCTTCTTGTTAATATGAAAGTAAATTTTAAAAATAATTAACCTGTAAATATTTTATTTAAATGGCACCATTAGTTCACTTACTGGGAATTATTTCACCATTAATATGACAAATGTTCTGAAACTATGAAGAAGACAGGATATCTGATGGTAAATCATTAATTTTCAAGAATACCCCTAGTCTTATGGCCCATAATCTTCCATTTGAGTTTTTACTATTCCACAATCCCAGGGTAAAGTCATGGCGTGGGAACTGTTTTTTGGGGGTTTTTTTCAGGTTAGTTAATTTAAATACATGTATTTCATCCTAAGCAATTTATAAATAAACATAAGTCCAAAGATAGCTATTTCCATCTGTTTAATGACATATTTTCTCTTACTTTGATAAAGAGATCTCAGCTCCCCACAACCAAAAATATAGTAGCACTGCAAAGAACATTTAGTATTTTATTGAGTTACTGTTAAGAAAATAAAGTTTGCAGTTTCATCAGTTGTACTTACGTTGTGAACGCTTCATTCTGTTTTGCCCCCAGATAGTAGGAATAGAGATTAAACATGCCTATCATGAAAGCCACAAACACCATGATAAATATCACCATAAACTTGAAGATGTCTTTCACAGTTCTCCCGAGGGATATCTGCAGTGGTCCAAAGCTTTCATTAGCTGGTAAGATGTAGGCTATCCGTGAGAAACTTAACACCACTGCAATTGCATACAGTCCTTCAGAAATGATCTGAGGATCAGACGGATCCCAGTTTATTCTGGCTGGAAACAAAAGATGAGAATTCCTGTCAGTGTAACATGTGCTTATCTATGGGAGGTCTTCCTGGACCACCTGCTGCCAGTGCTCTGCCTAATGTAGCCCAGGTTACCTCTGGCCTTCTTTGCTGCACAGGCCCATTACTTGCTCATGTTCAACTTGCTGTCCATCAAGTTATGTTTGCTAGCCTATGAGAAAACCTGGCATCAAATATTCACTCTTAGAATTATCCATACACAGATAGTCTCCAAGCAGACTTCAGTGTACATGCATATATGAAAAAATGTCTTAACTAGTTGCTTTCAAGACTCACGTGAAATTTATAACTTCCCAGAAGAATTTATAGGACTACAATTTAATTTGTTTCAGAATATATACATTTTAATTGCTCTGCTTTTCTGCAGTCTGGATAATGCAAAAATGAATATATTTTCAGAAATAGTATCTGAAGAACAGAATAGAGACAGAAACTGATGTAATTCAGTATCTAGGGAAAAAATATCCAATAATGGTAAGAGAGATGTGGTGGTGGTGTTTAGAGTGAACACAAGTCAACAGTGCTTCGTTTTTTCTCATTTGGGCAAAATATCTTCTAGGACTTCCCAAACATACCAAACAAGCTTATTAACCTTTTTATCTCTTACTGGTAAGGAGAGTGGATTAAGAAATATTAAAGGAATATAATAGAGTCTCTGAGAAAATAATATATAAAAGATATATTGGTTTTGCTGGCAAAGCAGGTTTAAGAACTTCCTGCATCTCTATGCTCAGTTCTGCCCCTGCATTACAGTACATTCATGGTTGCATCACCACAGACCGGCTTTCAGGACAGCATTGTGTAATTGAAGAGATTAAAATGACCTAGAAAAGAGGTGGGTTACAGTGATTTTATTTAGATATTAGATAGATCATTTCAGTGCTGTCTAGACCAGTCTACAAAAAGATGTACAAACAAAGCCAGGGGAACTATGACCCAGAAGTACAGTCATAGAATCATGGAACATACTGAGTTGGAAGGAACCCATGTGGATCAAGTCCAGCTCCTGGCCCTGTGCAAGACCATCCCCATGAGTCACACCAGGTGCCTGAGAGCATTGTCCAAATGGTTCTTGATCTCAGACAGGCTGGTGCTGCGACCCTGGATAGCCTGTTCCAGTGCACAAACACCCTCTGGGTGAAGAACCTTTTTCTAATATCCAACCTAAACCTGCCCTGACACAGCTTCAAGGCATTCCCTCAGGTCCTGTCCTGGTCACCACAGAGGGGAGATCAGTGCCTGCCCCTCCTCTTCCCTCACAAGGAAGCTGACTTCCCCTCAGTCTCCTCATCTCCAGGCTGAACACACCAAGTGACCTCAGGTGCTTCTCATATGACTTCCCCTCAAGGCTCTTGACCATCATCATGTGCCTCCTTTGGACACTCTCCAATAGTTTAATGTCTGTTTTCTACTTTGGCACCCAAAGTTGCCCCCAGCACAGGAGGTGAGGCTGCCCCAGCTCAGAGCAGAGCAGGACAATCCCCTCCCTTGCCCAGCTGGCCATGCTGGGCCTGATGCTGCGCTGAGGACAAACTTGGCCCTCCTGGCTGCTGGGGTACAGCAGGCATATGTTCAACTTGCCATAGGGATAAGATAGAGAAGGAGCGGGAATTTCTTTAGTACTACATTGTGAAGCTATGGTATTGGTGACTTATTAAAAGAAAGTAAGTTGGTTTTGGCCCAAGAAGTGTGCAATCAACTCACCCAAGGTGTAGTATTTTATGTTGGGCTCCAGTGTTGGACTTGTCAGATCTTTCATATTTGCATCAACGATGTTCTGGGCTCTGGATGCATGCCAAAATGCCATAAACCTTGCTATAAATGATGCTGCAAAAATTGCTAACATACCAAAATCAAGCATATTCCATAACTCAAACAGGTATTCCTTTGGACCTTGAGACCAAATTTCTTTACATTCAGACCATATCATGCCTGTGTAAGACAGAACAGAGAAAACAGTGTGCTCTTTATTCTTCATGCTTGTTTTATATTTTTATTATATATAGGACATGGTCTTGGTTGCAGTGAAATCCAAAACTATTTTGATCAGTGGGAGTTTGAACGCAGAACGAAGTCCTTGGACTGCAAATTCATATACATTCTAAGACTTCTTTCATCTGAGAAATAATAACAATCTTTCAGAATGCTTTTTCCTGTAAAACTACAGAAGCTTTCCAAGAGAGGAATGGGATGTCAGTATTACCATCTGTTTTAGACACAGGAAGAGACGAGATGAGCAGAAATGCTCTGGCATGAACATATAGAGGTGGTAGAGCTAAAGCATAACTCAAAATTTCTTATTTGCCATTACCCTGGGTACAGTCTTATATGTGTGACAAATGATCATGAAAGTAAGACTCAGACCTATTGCTTCTTCAATATGACAAAGGTATCTATTTGATTCCTAACTACGGTCCCATAGTAATAAAACAAAAATACAGTATCAGCTTATGACAGCTTTTTTATTGTGAAAATCCTTTTTTCTTTTTAAGATAAAAATTATATAATTATTAAGTAAAATTCTAGGATTCTAAAGAGAGTTAGTAACTGAATGGAATAATGTCACTAATTTTTACACTCGTCAAATTGAAAATACTTTTCATCATTTTCAGATAAGGACAAGAATAATGTCAATTACAGTAGCTAAATTGAATGTCACATCTGTATGCATGAATCAATTTTTCATAAACTGCCTTGTGCATGACACTGATATAAAAATAGATTAAATTAGCAAACTAGAATTTCAAATTGAGAAATTATTATTTACTTCTTTATTACCATATAAAAATATTGATATTTATAGACTTTGGAAGTCTAAGTGCTAGATTATTTCTATAATACACAATTATAATAATTTATAAACAGCTTTACAATTCAATAAATAAATAAAACCAAGGTATTTTAAAGCTATAAGAATCGGTTGGTATACAAATTTCAATCACAGTGAGATCATAAAAACAAATGCATAAGCTCTTGAAAGGATAGCTTGAATTTAACTCTGACTTTACTGACTTAACTAACAACCAGAACCAAGTTCCTTAAAATATTTGAGAATCTAAACCCTACCGGACTAAAAGGTGGTAGACTTGTAAGTAAGAATCTCACAGCTAAAATATTTTGGAAGGGCTGTGCTCAAGTTTTGATGCTTAAGAGTCCTACATCACCAAGCTGAATGGGTCAGCTCAAAGTACTTACTCAATAGCAGTCATTTCATTCCTGAGCTACGATGGAAAAATCTACCACTGATTCTTTAGCGATATATATTCTTCTCTTTTGCCACTAATATATTCAGCTAAACACTATTAATTTTGCAGGCATGCTTCCAAAATAAGAGAAAAGAGACAATTAGACACAAAAAATCTCGGCTCATCATATAAAAATCATTCTCCTTGGGAGCTCACACTGTGACTCAACAACCCCAAAAACTAGTAGGCACTTTGCTTTGACATTCATAAAACTGAATTAAGTCATATTCAGAATAATATATATTTCACCTAAATATATATTTCACTTAGTCTGCATGTTTGTGATCAGCTGGACACAAGAATCCTGCTGCCATCCAATAAAAAACATAAGGATCATGTGGGAATGCAGATAGCTGAATAAACTCCCTTTGTTGCAATTCTTACACAAAACATTAAAAGGAAAGGATTCAGTTGGGTTCAGCTTCACTTGTAATCATAGCAAGACAAATTAAAGCAAAAATTTTTACCTATTACCCAAGAAATAATCAGCATCTCCATCCATGAGAAACAGGATGTCTTCATCCTAAAAAGCTGTTTTACGTTGTCTGTTGTTTCATTAGGTCGGAGTTTGGTGCCATCAAACCTGTCAGCTGCATTCATGACAAGCAGACCAAGAAAAATGGTGAAAGAGGCTGCATGGGCTACAAACTTCATAAATGGTCCACGCATTATCCTCCCCAGCTGCAACAGAGATTAACACAAGGATATTTCACTGAATTATTCCAAATAAAATGTATATAAAAAGAGGAGTCACACAGATAATTATATTTCAATAATACAAAGAAACAAATATTTGAAAATTATTGTATACTATGATGCCCTCTTCACAGTCATCTTTAGAATTTTCTACTGATTTGCTATTTTCAGAGGAATAATCTATCAGTTTCACTGTTAGCATATCAGTGATAGATTAATAGTGAAACTGAAATGAAAAAATATGAAATATATTTTAACTCAGTGATTTGAAATAATATTGCAATTATTTTGTAGCATCCATGTCTATTATATATAATCAAGAGAAAAACCTATTACAGTTGTTGAATTTCTTAATACTAGCCAGGTGCATTGAGGCAAGACAGAAAATAAGATTTTGACACACTTATATAAAGCATTATCACTATGAGTGATTTACAAAGAAAATAATTCCTTTTCCTGACAATTGTGATACTCAATTTAGCAGAGTTATTGTGCATTTTTCCCAACTTATTTTCTTTTTTTAAAAAAGCCGTGACACTTCAGAAGGTTGTATTTGTAGTTCTGTAGAGTCTAAATTTCCTCCTGACTTGTGCAATGGAAAAAGTTCTCAGCTTTGCAATGACTGTGAACAACTTAAAAATGGTCTAGTGCAACACTTTAAAAACCTAGAAGCTCCATACAAACTCATATGAGGCTGAACTTTCAGCAATTCTTTATTTTTGAGAATGCCTATATCAATATTAAAATTCTTAGCTTGTCTACTTAGTTGGCAGCTGCAGAAAAGTATTTTTAATTTTAGACTGACTGCATTTGTATATGACAAATAAATCACTGAAAAAGGAAAATAACAAGTAGGTAAGTCACTGTTAGAGCAGAAAATCAATTACTGAAATGTGTTGTATCTCAAGGCGATTTAAGAGAAAACTATTCATAAACCCCTAGTCACAATACCAAAAAGTGAAAATAATGTAACTGATTTTTATTGTCTAGATTGAAAGACATGATAAATTATGGCAAAACTTAAAAGGCTACAGAGTTCAACCTGCTAGAATTGTGGATTTCATACTGCAATATGTTGAACAATCTTTAGGCCATTTGTGTCTCTAACACACTTATAAAGGAAATTTTCCATTAGTGTCCGCTCAAAGGGGATACTGGCCAACTGAAACGGGTTCAACACAAAGTTCAGTGAGGTCAGAAACTGCAACCCATATTTATTGGAAAGGTTTTCCATACTATATATGAACCAAAACCAGATATACTGGTAACATCCAACCCCAGACAGTGCATTGCAAGTGAATGAAGGGCAGGTTGTGTAATTGCTTTGAAGGTCTCACAAAATATGATGAATATTAGCACTGTCTTGACTTTTATCTATCTATTTTTAATCATGAAAAAGAAAATTGCCTTTGAGATGACTGGAATCAACCCACAGCTTGAACTTAGTTTAGATCTGAATCAATGGCAAGTATCCCCTGCATCTGCCTGCTAAGGCAAAAACTAAATGAAAAATTGTTTGACTCATTGTTTATAAAACAGGATTTCCTCAAGGCAACACCTGGTCAATCACCGTAACTTAGTTTACTTCATATTGCAACTAACACAGCACATTTACCTGTCTTAATTAAAATTGTCCAAACGTGCAACCTTGCAGCCATTTTATTCTAACTTGGCTTTAAAACAACATGTTTCTGAAGTATTACTGATGTGTGTCTTTGTCATGAAGGAGTTTATGTGCAGAGGAGTTATTAGGAGGCCCTGACAAGGTTTCCCAGGCTGACCTTACTGCAAGGAGCAATCCAATAGGCCATGGAGAGGAAAGGAAGTCCGACCGCAACCGCGAGGACAACCAGAAACTTCACTGCCATCGTCTGCTGCCGCAAACCTGACAAATTCTCGTACCAAATCGAGAGGAGTTGCTGCTGGCAGTTCGGATGTGCTACAAACTAATAATAAAAAACAAAAGAGCACAAAAACAATACTGCTAGCAGAATAACTTCTGTTAAAATACAGCTATAGGAAGTGCATTAAGAATGCTGGAATAGTGAAAACACAGCTTATATTCAAAAGAGTATTAACAGAGGCATAAGAAAAACTAATTTGATAAGCCAAATCTCCCAGCAAACAGGTCTGTTGCCATCAGCAAAAAATACTTTAACTTAAACAACTTGTTTATTAACATTATGTTCCATCACAAACTATTAATTTCATCTAAGGCAAATTTATCTGGGCAAACTCTATATGTTTCTGACATTTATAATTTAAATTTTACTGCTTCAGAAATTCCAATGCTTGAAGCTTTGTTCTGCAAAAACTTTACATAATCTTCATTTAGGAAAGAAAGGATATGTCCTATTTTCACATGTTAACAGAAAATGCCATTTTTCTCAGCTGGCATGAGAAAATAGCTGTCACATTTGCAGGAAATCAGATGAGGATTATTTATAACTTGTTTCTGGAACCATTTGGACAAATTGCAAAACCCAGAAGTCTGTCCTATAAGGCTCTTTGTGTCCTCTCAACAGTATAAAGAGCATCTTATAAAGATTGATATTAAAAATTAGTAGATTCTTGTGCACTGTACAGTTTTAATCCAAATCTATAAATAAAATAAAAAATTAATTGAATGTTATTTTTTTTCTGGATCCTTTCTCTATACTTAAAAGATGACTGGCTGAAGGTACAAGAAATGTCTTTACTGAGATAAGAGAAAGTGTTGCAAGAAAGTTCACATTTGCAGAAGCATTAAGACTCAAACAGTAAGAAGCACCCAAGCTCAATGTAATCTGTTTTCTTCAACAGCTGTTTCAGCTCTCTTCAGTGACTGTAGTTTGGCAAGTGTTTTGCAGGTTTGTGTTCCTATACTGGTTCAGCCAAAATGATTTTTTCTTCCCTTCATGAACACATAAATACACCCCACATATAAATTTTTTGTGTGTCTCCCAGGCATGTGAACTCAATTTTTGTAAAAATTTAGGGTAACATGCTTCTGAAGTACATACCTTTTATCTGTGTCTTCTCAATCTTTGATCATTCAAACTTCACCACACAATTTCTCCCTGATTGACACAAGTCACCTATAATTTTACAACCTATATTGATCAAGACAAGTTTCCTGGGAAATTCCAATATTTTTCCAGCTACAAACTCAGCTGGTTTCACTGAGCACTATTCAGATGGAGAGCAGAGTATTAAACTGACAGTAGAAATGAAAGCAAGCCAAAGAAGAGCCAATAATTCCTGTAGCTGGCACTGCCTAAAGCCTGCTTTCTCCTGAACTAAGAACTACAGTACTGATGTTCCTAGGCTGTGTCTCTGATCCCCCTGTACAGACACAAACACAGTTTCTGTGAGACATGTAATTTCTCCAGATTTTCTCAAATTTCTGAGCAAGACACAACAGCTTGACAAAAGCCCGTATCAACATTTATTAAGTAGTGCACTGGGGCTGATGTGCTATTCTCCAGCTTTTATTAAATCTTATATTTTTTCAGAGTTCAGAAGTAGTGCAAATTTTTTTCCATCTTTTTTCTTTAAAAAACAGATTTAAAATAAAAATAGACATCAAAAAATTTTGCACATAGCTACACATTAGTTTAGAGTCATTTGTTCTGATGATCGTGACCAGTATTCACCTTAAATATCTCTTTCTTGTTTATATTGCAAGTGAGGATTCTTTTGATTGTAAAACTACTGTGCCCAAAGGGCCCAAATACTCATTTCACTGTTGCAGGCTACCAAAACATAAAATTTAACAACAGCACAATTTTATACCACCATCATGACACACCTGTTTGATCAACATAATTGCTTACTTTTTTAACTTCATACTTGATGGCGAGTTTTAAGCGGCTGAGGCTGGGACGACCATGCTCTCCATTACTATGGCTCATCTCTACATCACCATTCAAAATAGCTTCCACTTCTTCTGTATTTCTGCACAAATCAAGCAGACCAACTACAAAATCTTTGCACTGCATAGACAGTTTCTTGTAATCATTCTAGAAAACATGAGCAGAAAGAAAGAACCTTGGTGTTTAGATCCAACAGGAGCAATTCTACATTCCACCTACACCTCTGTGAACATGAATAGCTTCTTTGCATTTTTTAAGCTTTTTTTTCCCCAAAACGTTCAAGGAGTGGGGTTCACCTCACCTTGGTTGTCTTGCACATCTACATTATCAATTTTCACACCTAAGTCACTCTCACTCCTCTAGACATATTTAGAGGAAATTAAAGTAGAAACCACCCCCCATAACACTTTCAGAAACGTTGTATGACACATTTTAATGGCCAGTTTAAGTTGAGATGTATAGACAGGGGAAATTTTCTATTCACAGTCACAGAAGCCCAGAAAAGACAGAAAATGGCACTGTAGAGATTTAAATTGAACAAGATGAGCATCCTACACAGAATACATCTAAAGAAATTCTTAACCTTCTTCAGAATTGCATAAATATACTGAAGCTTCTAAGGCCTAGAACTATTCTTGTAAACTCTGGCTTTCTCTTTTTCCAGCACCTATCCTAGCTTGCAAACACAAGGTTTGATTGCTGTCCTCCAGCAACACTGCCAGCAGTGGTACAGCTTATGTGGTGATACCACATCTCTGACTGCAGCTCTGCTCTGCCTCAAGGATCTTCACTGTGTGAGCCAAAATGCTGCCCCCCAACTGCAGCTTCAGTTGCTTATTGCCTTAACTAACAAGTGCTCTCCTTGGGCACTGTTTTCCAAAAGACATAAGTCAAAACAGAAAATGGTATTTTGATCATTGCAATCTGCAATTCATTAACCACTCCTTACATGCAGCTGTGTTTGGGTTATAAAAGTTGGATATAGCTGGGCAGACAGGGAGTTAGGTATAGATGTGTATCTAAAGCTAAAAACAATCTCACAGGAGATTTACTTAATCATGTGTCAACAACTTCTGCTATTTTTGTGATTTCTGCTCATTTTAATGTTTTAAAAAGATGAAATTACTATAGACTTTTTCCTAAACAAAAGAATGAAAGAAACCTCCAACCACCCCACACCACACAGGACTGTTCAGGTACTCTCTGTGGCATGTTCAAAGTACTTTTCTACAAATGCTTTTATTACACAGACACATTTCCCCTTCTTCCATTCTGTTCTTCAGGGTATTCTTCTTCCACTCTTAGTCTCTAGTTAGTCCCTTCTCTTTAAATACTTACTTTATTCTAATTGCCATCTAATGCATCCATTACTTCATTTTGGAAGAGAATAAATATACAGGATACCCTAATTTATTTGCAGAGGGTGTACTTCATGTATCTTTTTGCTTTATTACCCACAACACTACAATAACAGTTTATTACTTGGATATATTAAAGGATTGCATCCAAGTCTTACACTTCACTTTGCTTAGATGGATGCAAACAGACAAATATTTACAGGCACTACTTTACATCTACACAAAACTGCTAGTGATTTATTTTTTTAATAATATAACATAAACAAGGTAACTCAGATCTGTCATAAAAGCAAAAGGCATTTCAACGTCTTTTATCTACAAAGACAACAGAATCTAAATACCAAAACTAATCATTTCCTGTAATTCTGAATAATTCATTATTACATTATTTGTTTTCCTTCCATTCAGATAAATAACAGGAGAGGTTAACCAAAATCCTGACTTCTGGCACTACAGAAAGACATTTTTTTGAGAGTAATATTTCACCTTCTGTTTGGCTTTCACTTTTGTGCAGAAGCTGAGCTTCAGTATTCAGTAGTTTTAACACATGAACTTCTTCTTCCAAATGAAAGGCAAATTAGCCACTTTCAGTTCACAGATAAAGGAGAAACTACCCACCTTGTATGATTAGGTACCAACTCTTCCAAAATGATATTTGACCCTTGAATGCCAATATAAAAAACCAAATAACTTTCAATAAACATAAGAAAATATCATTTGGCCTTCATAAGAACTTATGAAGCATTGTAATATATTAGTATGCATATTTTTTCTGGTACATAGGTACATACATCCACACTCAAACACTCTTCATCAGTATTTTCCAGCTGAAGTGACTGACCTGACATGGACTTTCAAAACAGTATGTGAGGAGACCATTAATCTACAGGAGAATTTTCCCTTCTGAATTTAGGTTTGTACACAGTACCACAACATATATTAGCACCTCGTAAATTCATCCATAAAATCTGTCAGTTTATTTTCTCATTTGCATATGCAATAAAACAGTTCCACCTCCCACGAAATACTACCACAGCTGTGAGCAGTGGTGGTAGCCAAGATGAAAAGTTCTCAGCAGTCAGGTTATGGCAAATGAGTTTTGGGAAACTGAGCATTGCCCATCACTGCCTCCACCTCAGCCATGGCACAGGCAAAGTCAGCTGAAGGCAGAACAAAAATGAAATGACAGCAAAAATTATCAATACACTCTTCAATGTCTCTTGTCACACACACAAAGTTCCCCCTCCCTGAGTCTCATGTCTCCTACAATTTATGTGAGCCAAGGGAATGGGGCAATTTGTTTGGCTTAACTTATTTTCAAAAATGGACAAAGGCATGGATAATGAGTTCTCCTTTACTGCATGTTGTAAACTTAGTGATTTAAAAACAAACCCCATTCCTTAGAAACTTTAGATGGTAGTTAGAAATTAAATTACAGTTGGAGGCTCTGAAAAGAATCAGCACTGAATTCTGCAGTAAAGCGTGAGTGATTTATTCTCTGCGTGTGATAACATCGGTTCAGGGCTCCTTAGCAGTTTAGATAAAAACAAATTGTGCCAATTTCACAACACCAAAGACGAGGGAGCAGTACTAGCTGCTCCCACCCTGCATAGGGAAGGTGATGATTTGGGGTGAGCACTGTGGGGGATGAGGAGCTAGGAGAACAATGCTGGTGGCAGAGGGGTGAGAGGGAGAGCAGCACTGCTGAGAGGAGTCACCTGCCCTTAGTGCTTGTGGCAGCTGCAGTTTGTGTTGGGGTGCCAAGTAAGGGACAAGCAGGGTCTCCTCACTCTGAACACCTCAGCTGGCCATGCCTGCTTTACCTCTGACCATGCAGCAGGACACCCCAGCCAGGAGACCAGGAGAGCATCAGTACAGCTGCATCTCCCAGAAGAAAGGGTCTTTTTCATAGTCCCCTGTTACCAGTCACAGGCTCCTGGTGTCCCCCAGACTGTGCCTGGGATGAGAATGCTCTTGGGATGCAGGCTGAGACTGAACCCCACGGATAAGATGGAGCAGTGCTCCAGACCATGTCCTGGCTCTGCTGGTGAACTGCGGCCAAGAGCAGAAATATGGATACTGCTACACTAGAACTTAGGATTTCAAAGTGGGATATAATGTTGGATTTAGGTGTCACAATAGGTAGCTAAATACATTGTTTCCCTTTCAAAGGGAAATATGCCTTCAGTGCTTCAGTCCTTCTTCTCTAACAGGTGATGTTATTTTTTCTTTAAGAAAGCTGACAATAGCTGTAGTGAATACAGGGGTCCCATTCCTGTAATGGGGGTTGTATAAATGAAAAAAACAAAACCTCAACAGAAAATTAGACTTTGAGATGAGAAATTGAATTTTTCTCCTCATCAGAAAACAAATTTGGATGATCTTACTAGGGGGATTACTTAACAGCAAACAGTAATATATCTATGTTTAACTTAAAAACACATTTTCCATTTCATCTCTTTAAACA
Source organism: Cettia cetti (assembly GCA_013401135.1). Taxonomy (NCBI): domain Eukaryota; kingdom Metazoa; phylum Chordata; class Aves; order Passeriformes; family Sylviidae; genus Cettia; species Cettia cetti. The sequence goes on along the minus strand of VZUI01025690.1, from coordinate 50,509 downwards.
ATAAAACAGTCAGTTGCCATTATAGTTGCAGTGGACTTTATAATAAATGCTAATCTTATTCATTTTGAGCAGGACTGGGCCACAGCTGTCCCTCTCAAAACTTTAGGCTACATCTCTGCAGGACAACATTTTTCATATATCATCTATCTTTATGTACATAGTCATTGAGATGACAGAAAGCATGAACACCATCTCCAAAAATAAAAATATCAAATTTTGTAAAGCCGCACACTAAGCCATGTCCTGCACATGCACTGAGGCAATCCCAAGTGTAAATACAGGCTGGGCAGAGAACAGATCAAGAAAAACCAAGGGATGTAGGACTGGGAGCATTGAGGATGGAAATGTGAGCCAGCAATGTGAGGCTGCAGCCTAAAGAGTCAGCTGTGTCCTGGGCTGCATCCAAAGCAGCGTGGGCAGCAGGGCCAGGGAGGGGATTCTGTCCCTCTGGTCTGCTCTGCTCAGACCCCACCTGCAGTGATGCATCAGGCTCTGGAGCCCGCAACACAAGAAAGAGGTTGACTTCTTGGAGCAAGTCCAGAGGAGGCCACAAAGACAATCAGAGGGCTGGAGCACCTCTCCCATGCAGCCAGGCTTAGAGAGCTGGGGCTGTTCAACCTGGAGAAGAGAAGGCTCCAGCAAGACCTCATAGAACCTTCCAGTACCAAAAAGGGCTCCTAGAGAGCTGGAGAGGGACTTCAGATACAGCCCTGGAGGCAAAGGACCAGAGCCAATGTCCTTAAGCTGAAGGAACACAGGATTAGACTACATATTAGGAAAAAATTCTTTACTGTAAGAGTGTTAAGGCACTGGAATACATTGTCCTTAGAGGACTTTTCATCCCTGGAGATGTTCAAGGCCAGGTTAGATGAGGCTGTGGTCTAATGGAAGGTTCCCTGCCCTGGCAGTGGGGTTGGAACTAGATGATCTTTAACATCACTTAAAACCTAAACCATTCTGTGACACAAAACTAAATTAAATGGTCTTCAGAAAATCCTGAAGATCTCAGAATCACTCAGGAAGCCTGAATTACCTATTTGTTTGGTACAGAAATATTTCTACACTGTGCTTTACATATCTGTCCAGTCATTCTTCCTTCAGAAGTAATCTAGTTTTTTCTGATTTTTACTCCTAATAAAGTATGTTTTTCTGAAACACTCTTAAATACTGCAACACTTATAATACCTGCAACAAAATGCAAAAGACATGTGATGCCAGATGACACTACTGCATAGGTTTGTGAAAAGAGAAGGGTTTATTCCAGAGAATAATGGTTTCCCCTTACTGGCATTTCCTATTTTGCATGAATTACAGTTTCATGGCCAGTGTTGTCTCTGATATTAGGAGAGGGAAGCAATTTATAGACAGTCATAAAACAAGGAGCATCTCAGATTAGCACTGATCCTTCCTATTGCCTCTGAGGAAGACCTGGAAATCATCTGTGTCACTGGCTGCTGTAGGCAACCACTTGAAAGTTCCCATGCTACAATACCCTAACAGCATTATCAAATAGGTGACCTAAAATGGTGCATTACCAAAAAAGCAGAGTTTTAATTTAGATAAGGTTTGAAATACTTTAAATGGCTCAGGCTAACCCTAGGTGGAGCTAAAGACTTGCCATGTCCAGCTAACCTATGCACTAAAAATATACTTGTTTTGATTACACTAACATAGGTAAAGCATTTTTACCAAATCCACATTTTCATGCAGTGATTACACTCTCCAAATAATTGTAGCAAACTCCTGAAATAAAGCAAGGGTAAAAAAATTTTAGATTAATTGCTGCAAGCAGGGATATGAGCTTGCAGTGGTGCAAACAAGCCCAGACTCCGTAAAGCTGACAGCCTCCATTTCTTGTAACTTTTACACACTTGTACTGCCTCCACTGAACCCAAGGCAGGTATTTTGCAGTCAAGTCCCTGGCTTGTCTGGATATTGTAAATGTCACTGCTTATCAATAGTGTAAATGTCAACTCTCATCAATTCAGTTATAAATGTACTCCACAGTCTTTAATATTTATCCAGAACCACCACATGGTTTTAGCATCTGTAAAAATGTTCCCAAAAGAGCTTATGTTGCCAGCTGCCCATTCCTGGTGAAACCTTAAATTATTGGAGAGTTAAATTTTCACATTGCCTTGTGCTCATGCTCCTCACTGTTCCTATTCCACTCCACTCTATCCAAAGAGTATGTATATTCCCAGCAGAGCCTGGGTGATGAATGCCCAGCGGTATGGAGCTGCTTTGCCTCTCATCTGCCCAGCAGTATGGAGCTGCTTTGTCTCACATCTAATCTCCTGTTTCTGCTGAGGAACAGTATCCAAAACCTGTTAAAATTCTTTGTACAACACTACACTAGAAGTGAATCTCTCATTTTAGAGAAAGCAACTGAGACTAAAGAGGAACTGGAAAAACAGAAGTCACCAAAGGAGGACCTCCTCATGGCACTTCAGAGCTGGTGCAGAAGCTTTTTCTGTGACCCAGCCTACTTGGGTTCTCACCTGTGTGCTCCGTTCCCTGCCTGGTGGTGCATGGGACAGGTACTGGGCTCCCATTCATCTTACTGATTGTGTACTGCAGCATACATTTGAAGGGCACCTCTTGCTGGCTGTTCCAGATGATGAGTTCATTTATCCTTATAATAATCTCATCTTATGTCACTCCAACCGCGGTAAAGGGATCTATACAGTCCCTACAAATCAGACATGCTATTTATCTCGACATAGCTATGAACTTAACAGGCTGCACTTATGGTTTATGAAAAACAGTTTTCAGCTCTGTTGTAAATTTCCTCTGCTCTAAGTTAATCAAGTCCTTTTGTTCCCATCAGCAGCTGCCAAAGAGAAAGAAGTATGTGGTTTCAATACTCTTCTCTGAACTGTACATGGAATCAGTGGATGAAACATGGAATCGGTGGATGAAACCTCAGTGCACAGAGATCCTAAAGGTTTCTGCCAGCAACTTTGTGGGGCAGATATTCATCCTCTGCAATAATCTGAAATGGTCCTCCCAGCATTTTGGGTTTTTTTCTTCTTGCCTCCAATTTCAACAGTTCAGCTGCTGTTTTTAAGATCACCTTGCACATTCCTTCTCCTGATTTTCCCTCTTCAAGAAATATTGCAGCTTCTTATAACACTCTGGCGCCACAAAGATATACCTATGAGCAGAAGTTCAGTGGAATTCATTCCGAACTGTAGCACCTCAGCTCAGATTGGCTGAGTTGAGACAGGTTCACAGTCTTGTGAACTGTACCACTGCTAAGATTATTGTTAAATATTGATCATGATAACTTCAAACTCTTGCTAACACGATGTTGGAAATTATTCTGTTACAGCCTTGGAAGGATGCTGATCTCCTGTTGGTGAAGTCTATATAAATTGCTCTGTCATAGGAGCATCTGCTTTTGACAGGGTCCCATGAGGCAAATGCAGGCTGTGATTTTAGCTAACCCAGTCATAAATACCACTGGCAATGTTTGCACAAGGCCTGACTTTGCATTTACTGACAGATAAGACCTTACATTCTTACTGCCTTAATTCATGCTTCAAGAATTTATGGAGCCTGAGTCTCAATTATTAATATTTTTTTTCAAAAACATGCATTTATGAAATACTAAAATTTCCGTGTAAAAACTGAAAAGGCCTTTTAACTCTAGAGAGTTCACATATAACTGAGTTCAAATAAGTAAGAAAGATGAAGAAGTGAACAGAATAGCACATCAAAAAGGAGGACATTTATTTAGAATCCTCCTTGTGAATGAATGCAAAACACTGTAAGAAGTTGAAAGCTTCAAGTCCAAATACAAGAACTAAAGAGAATGCACAAGGGTTTAATAGAATTATGCAACTTGTCTGTCATAAGTGACTAAAATGTAGCACTTTAGCCTCCTCTTTCCCCCGCCCTAAACCAGCTTCAGCCATGGGTTTGAAGGGCCTCCTTCACTCTCCTGCCTGATAGGAAGTAGAAAATTAGTTCACTGGCACACGCTACGCAAGCAGCACGCATTACAATCAGCACACAGCAATAAGACATTCACAAAGATTTAAATATTCCATTCAGTTAAAAACTGTATCTTTTCCCACATTATCTTGCTGATTTATGAAGGATAAAGTTTGCAGTTCCACGTCTGACAGAATCAGTGTCCCTCTACTCACCTTGAACTCCTTCTCAATGTTGGCAAGCACGGCCAGCTCATTGCTGAGTTCTAAGGCAGTCATGACAGGGTCTTCACTGGACAAAGACAGGTAAGCAGGGCTGGCCAGACCTTTGTAGGCATTGATCCTGGATCTAGAATGGCTGAAAGAGTCATGCTTCTGTTTCTGATTGCACTCACTACACTTGCAGAAATAGTCATGCGGCCTATCGATCCGGGCTCCTTTCCGCAGCAGGGTGTGCACGATCTCGTACTCGTGGCAGTGGGCAGCCAGAATGATGGGCGTGACATCGTGGGAGAAGCGCGTGCCGTCCTCGTCGTACGCGTAGAAGTCGTCGTGCTGGAGCTCCGACTGGCTGGGACTCAGAGCCAGCCTCTTGCCTTCGGCAAACGCGGGGTGGCTCAGGATGGCTTCCACTATCCGAACGTAGCCCTTGCTAATGGCCAAAAGCAGGGCATCTCCCACGCGGGCCAGGTTCTCCTTCTTCAGCAGCAGCTCTGTGATCTCCAGGTGCTCATTGGCCACCGCCAGCTGCAAGGCGTTCTGTCCCATGTAGTCCACACAGTTGACATTGAGTGAGGGACACTCCTCCAGCATTTTGCGAACCACCGGAATATTTCCGTACTCGGCGGCATCCAGAAAGCGCTCTTCCTCCAGGGAAAGGCTTGTGGAGTGGTCATTGAACATGTAGGCCGGCCCTCGGCTGGCCTGCCTCCTGCCCTTCTCCCGGAGAATGGTCTGTCGCCGCAGGGCCAGTCTGTTCTCGTTGCCCCGGCTGTGTGCACACAGAGAAATTATTAGTACTTCTTTAGGCAAGGGCATATCCATTTTGAATAATAATGAAAATATTCTAATCCTTTATCTGCTGCTTATTTTGAATGCAGCAGGGACACCAGAAACCCCACCTTTGATGCATTTTGTAACCACTGCTACTACACAACCTGAGAATCAGTAGCCAGCTACATTTTATTTCAACAAGAAGAAAAAGCTGTCATCAATCATCATTTAAAACTACAGTTTTTCTCCTTATTTTGTCCTCACAGCTTAGAGTGAGAACAAGCCATATTGTGAAAGGAGTCAGCAGTCATGGTATGAGAAATGAGGGATTGCTCAGGACAGCAGGGCACACAAAGATGGAAACTTTCTAAATGCCTTTCTGCTTCATGAAAGCCGTCAGGCTGACATCATGTGCTCTTATTCTCTCTATTTCAGCAACCATCTAACTTACATTTTGGCTCTGGTTTCTCCTCTTCACCCTGCTGATGTTTTTCTGACATCTATAATTGAATGTTCAGGCATTAACTGAATCTGGACAAGATAAAAGCACATCAAATACATTGTATGACATCTCTTACTCCCCATCTCCACCATTCTTTTCACTATTACAGTTCATAATCTTGATATGCTATTTATTCCTTCACTCAGGGGTTTGCCAACAAATCCTGCTAATTCTTGACTCATGATAGCTCTGAAATGTTGTCCAGTCTGCTACTACTGAAATCCTCAGCCATTTCCAACCATAATTATTAAATACCTCATTAATAATTATTTAGTGATTATTATAAATAAAGTGAACATATCAAACTTCAGTTTTCTGAGAAATGTTAGAAAATATGCTGCATTCTCTTTAAAAAGAAGAAAATCTAATTAACTAATTCAATCTTATTTCAGCCAATTAAGATCCCAATCTTCAGTAAAAATTAAATTGCAAATAGTTTTCTCCTCTAGAATCACTGTACTAAACTATTTAATATTCCCCACAACATCATCTTTTTTCTTCATTGAATAGTAGCTTAATTATTCTTTACATACATATGCTCAAATACACTTCACTACATTCAATATTTCCCACAAAAAATAACCATGAGCAATATTTTGTTCATTAAATACTAATGAACATGAATTTAAACGTCAGTAAAAGAAATAGTCCTTTGTGATTCAAAACTTCTTCACAAAAAATAATATCACAAGGTATTATTTATTCTAGGTTGTTTACATTTAGCTTTAGTATAAATTTCCTTTCTGCTCCTTGCCTTTTCTGTTCTAGAGATACAGTCCTCTGCAGCCCTGGAATCAAATTGCCAAAGTCTTAAACATAAAGGGACCATTTTTCCCCAAGATAATAATAGGTATGGAATGTGGAATATATCACAACTGACAACCAAAACTATTAAATATAATTATTAGTTTCATTATTTGATATTTTTAACAAATAATTTTTCAGAATTGTTAGTAGGGAAGCACTTCCTCGTGTTTCACAAAATATTTAAATCAGGGAAAAAAATTAGTTTTATGTTTAAATTCATTTTGAAAGCAATTTTTTTTACTAGTGATAAATACAAATTCATGAACTGTGAAATGTAGCTCTAAAAAAAGCTATGAACTTTATATTATATTTATCCTAGTTTTTCTGTGTATGCATTGAAATTTATAAGCTTGCTGTATTTTCACAATTCAGTGTATTCCTATGACATCACATTTGCAGAAAATATGAAAGCAGTGTGAAGTTTTCATATATGTTTTTTACTTATTTGTTCTTTTGTATCAGAGAAAGTCCTTAGCAGTGTGAGGTGCTACCTACATTTAAAGTAGACTGACCTGGGCTTCAATTTAACCAACCAAACAGAGAGTCCTGAGACCTGGCATCCAAGGGTGCAGAGTGAGAAGAGTCATGGCAAGGTTGCTCTCTACCATCTTTTAAGTGCACCAGGTTTTCCAACTTTCTTAGCTCCACATTGGCTTCTCAGTTTTGGGTAAATTGATTATTTAACTGCAGTTGCAAAATAATTTTAAATGCAGAATCCATCCTATTGAGCAGCATGCTGCAAATTCCCTATCCTGAATTGCTTCTTTCTTCTGGGCAGCAAGTAATTACTGCTAAACATAATTTAAATAATTTATATTGAAAATATTTCACAGAGGGACAGAATCATTTAGGTTGGAACAGACCTCCTAGATCACCAAGTCCAACCTCTGATCGCTACCTTGTCAACTAGACCAAAGCACTAAGTACCAAGTGACTGCACTACCTCCCTGGGCAGCCCTTTCTGATGCTTAACAACTCTTTCCATGAAGAAATTCTTCCTTATGTCCAACTTGAACCTCCTCTGAACAGATTATGAACAGATAAAAAATTCTACTCACAAAAAATTATATTTTTAAAACTTCTTCCAAATAATAAAGATGTGTTCAGTGTAGATTCAAATCTTAAACTAACTGTCAATAACATCAATATAAAATACATAACATTATGTGCCCTGCAAAACTAACCCAGTATAAAATTATTTTGCTAATATTTGATCCTTGAACAAGGAAACAAACCCTTCAACAGAATCTTGGTCATTATTTTTTCCTGAGATGCTTCAGCAGTCTAGGGTGATTAACTGACCCAATATAATGCTTATGGGGACAGATGTTACTGTTTAAAACTTAAGAAAAGGAAGCATTGAGTACCTCAGTCTCACTTGGGTCCTTTGTCACTGTGTCCACCAGCATAATCAGTCTGTGATGCTGAATTGACACAGCCCACAGTCAAAATCTGCTGTTCATTTAACACTTCCTCTTTCATTTTTCAAATAATGGAAAGAGATTATATTTCTATTCTAGCAATACATTCAGCATGGTTTATCAAAGCAAAGGGTAATCATTGCTAGTAAAGAATACTTAGAATTAGTGTCTTTGTCTAGTACCACTTCCTCTTTCCTTGCCTGCATTTAGAAGAAAATGATTGCTTAAATGGGATATTAAATACATACATTCCTTATACAGTAGCTCATCATCTGAATTAGAACCTAATATAGAATGAAATAGATTTTCATTGTTTGCTGGCCTGTACCACATGTCTGATGCAGACCTCTAGAATCTCAATGTAATCCCTTTTTCCTGCATCAGTGCATTTCATATGTATGAAATGAACATCCTGGTTTGTCCATTTGCAACTACAGTTAATTAAAATTAAGGGTCTGTAATTAAAACTGGTTCTTGCAGCACTGGGCTATAAATACGTTCACTTGCAACACAGAAAGCTGAATTTTCTGTTTTATTATTTCTGCTTAATTAGATAGAGAAGCAAACTTTCCTTCAGGAGTCCATTTAGAAAAGCGTAAGACACTTGATTGCCTCTAAGTGCAGGGAAAGGAATTTGATGATCCAGAAGGGTATGTTCAATCCTGTTATATTCTGATGTTCTTAGATTTATTTTATGTTCACTAAGGCCCTTCCAGTTGATTTCTTCTTAAAGAGATGTCCACGTCACAGGTAGTGGCCACACACATTTTAAAGCCACTTGAAACCTCATCCTTCTCAGACTATAACCGTTGGTTGCAAGTACACTATCAATGCACTTTGGGCAATTGCAGCCTAAAGTACCATACTCATTACTCATGACCAAGGCTGGAATATCGTCATCATTTTGGATATCATATTACAGGAAGGAGTTCTATAAAATTAGAAATTAAATGCAAGAGAGCAACAAAGGTCATGCAGTCTCCACCATATTTTCCACTTGAAGTATAGTAAGATTAATGTTGTGAACTATATGGGATGGTACTCCACTCATCGCACTTCTACCCTAGGATCAGTAGAATTCTCATATAAAAAAGTCATTTTTATCTTCTCTGAAGATAAAGGAGAGACATTCTCCTATCTATTTTATAAATGGAGAACCTATATTTTTCCATTGGTTCAAAGAGAATCCCAGCAGATTAGGTGAGAGGCCTCCTTTAATGTATAAAATTTAACAGGAATATAGACCACAGAAGGATGATGGAGTAAAGTCCCTTACAAGTACAGGTACGATCTCAAACAGTTCCCATTAAAGTATCAGACTCTGTCTTGAAGGAAATTGGCTGTCTTGCTGAAATTTTATTGTCTGTCACTAATCACACTGAAAGACTAATCTTGAATTTGACTGTTCTAGTACTCAGAAACATTAGGTTGGAACAGACCTCCTAGATCACCAAGTCACCAATTTTCAGCCAAAATTTAAAAATCACCAATTTAGATCTATTTTACTCAAACTAAGTAGCACTTTCCCCTGACAGTAGTTACCTGCAAAACATGAACTCATAGCAACCATATCCCCTCTCAACCTTCATTTTGCCGAGTGAAATTAAGCTCCTCTCATTTCTTGCTACATCCACGCAGTTAAATCTGCTACAGAACAAAACCATTTTTGAGTAAAGCTTCCTAAACTTAAAATACAGTAATCCCTTCTGTCGGTGTTTCTAGTAAAACAATTAGACACCTTTTCTGGTGCAGTACATCTCTGTCTATCTCTCAGATGCGTTTACATCTAAGAAATCATTTAGGCACTATGGGTTCTCCTGCAAGGCAGAATTCTGGCTTTGCTGACTTTCCTTAATCAGTGTCAGACAGTCTCAGATTTATGAACTGAAAGAATTGTGCTGAAAGATCTGATTTTGACCCTCAGTTCCCTTTGAGGATATGAACTATCATTAGAAAGAGTTGTGAAGCTGGGAAAGTTTGGGCATGGGAAACAACTGTGAGTATCCACAGCATTAGAATCCAAAGTAAAATGTTTTGTAGGAGATTCTGCAATATCTGCTAGAAGCAGAACAAGCTTGTATAGTGGCAGGTTAGAATCTCATCTTCCTTTCTTTACTCACTTATAAGAGCTTATAATATTTTAACATTACCTTACAAGAGTAATCTGTTAATGCATTTAAACTTGAAGTGTGGCTTTCCTTCAAAAGTTTTTAACCTTTAGAAGACTGAGCAACATCTCAAATCAGAACATATAAACTCAAGAAAATCCAACTTTGCTACTATCTTCAGGACCATGCTTTAGTAAGAGACTACACTGAAGTCCCTGACTTGCATATATTAATACAAAACCAGACATAAAGCCTGCTGTTCTCATGAAAAGAAAATTAATGTATACTCATGTACACTGCCAGCAGTGCATGATAATCTACAGGCTGGAAACACGGGAAGGGAAAAAGGAGGCTGACACTACTGGCAGCATCCTAAAGAAAAAAAAAGTCAGAGACAAATGGTCTCAGAGTAAACTAAATGGAGAAAGTTGTGTTGACACACTGGTTTAATCAAAATTCTCAATCTTGTGGTTCAAGAATTTTTAATTGATTGTCCATTTTTTAATTTATTGTCTAATCACTGTGACAGTAGTATCCACTCTTTGTTCAGGCACACAGTTGAAATAAGGTTGAAACCATTAATAATCACTTCTGAACCAACTCTGTGGGGAAGCTTCCAGAAAACTTGCAAGTTTTCTGAAATATGAGCCTATTTTTTACAAACAGAAGAAAAAAAGCTAAACTAAATAAATAATTTTCAAATTTAATTCTCTTATGCTATTGGTAAACTGTCAATAATTAGCAATTAGCTAGGAGATCAGATAGGAAGTAATACCAAACAAGATCAACAGCACCAAACACCCAAGAATAAATTAGCTTGAAACTACCTCATTATTTTGATTTGGATGCTCTGTTCTACTGTCCTATATTATATTTCCATATTAAAAAAAATATGTAGCACACAACATAATATTATATATAATCTGCCAAAATTTTATAAAATTATATATTGAGATACATAAAATAATATCAGCATATATGAAATTAAATAATATCAACTCCATCTAACTAGAGATAGGACGGGAGCTCTAGGACTTCTATAGGATACCATGCTAAGGGAGAGAAAAAGACAGGCTGTAGAAAGTAAGATTAAATTGAAATTCTAAATGTAAAAGTGGTAAACATCTTGAAACAAGTATCTGAAAAAACTTGGGTTTTCCATCCTTTGGCATGAGGATCCAAGGTTCCTCCATAATCCTTAGAAGCTGATGGTGAATTATAAGTGAGGTGGAGTTGAAAAACACTGTAAATAACAAGCCAAAACCATCTGCGCACATGTACAATAAAGCTTACAAATAATCAGTGACAGTGACTGTCTTAGAAGTAAGAAAACCCCATAATGAACATCCCTTAAGTATTCAATTTTATAGCAGATGAAAGGTGCAGGTAAGAGTATTTTTACTCTTGTGGGTTTCTTATCAGAAGATGTACATCTAACGCACAGTATGAAATATATAAGCTTTAAGACTTTCATTTGAAATTTTGGTGAAAACTGATTGGCTTTCTGCAATTGCCCCCGAGGTGTTTCTGAGACCTGGACTGTCAAAGCCCTTGTGTTTACAGACTGCTGAGAAGTGTTTTCTCCAAGCTGACTGATTGTGTTGTGCAAATGCTTTTGTCCAGAAGCAGTTAAAAACAATTATGTTTTAGAGAGTATTTCATCAATCACAGTTGGTGAACCTGGAAGGGCAACAGTCTAAAAAACATTTTCTTCAGGAAATAAAAGATTTTTCCCTCTCTCCTGAAAAGTAGTTTAGTGGCTATCTAATGGATGATGGAGAGAAAGCACCCAGCATAAGGCAAACAACCAGTTTCCAGGCTCCTTATTCCATTTGTCATTCATTTGCCCTAATTTTTACCCTTAGTTGAGAAATAAAACCAGTGGCTTTCTATTGATGAAGTAGCTTCCAACCACTGAAATGGGAATGACAAGTAAACAGAAGTATTTAGGGAAATGATTGGGAAAACAGAGTCTGAATGAAAATGGCCTAAGGAGAAAAAGTAACCTGGAAAACTGTAACTGAGTCAGCTTACAGATTTAGCAGGAACAACATATAAAAGGTTAGAGCACTTGGATTGCTTGAAGCTTTTTTAAATTCTTTCCTAAGAGAAAAAAAAGTGAGAAGAGAGTGCTTCTTCCAGCCCAGAGGCTTTTATACATCACAATTGCAAAGCAAAGCAAAGCAGATTCACAGGATATTCTGAGTTGGAAGGGACCCACGAGGATTGCTGAGTCCAGCTCCGATGTAAACAGCCCATATGAGGAACAAACCCACAACCTTGGTGTTACCAGAACCATGCTCTGACCAACTGAGCTAATCTCAGGGTCAGCATGGGATGGTAAAGCAAGGCAGATGACATGAAGAAATGGGTTGAGACTGCTTAGTATGGAGTGTCAAAAGATATAATTCTTTCTTTGAGGATTACTATCATTTTAAGCTTTAAAAGATATCTATGGATCTGGATTTTGTAGGTCTGAACACTGAGTTGTACTTGAGCACATTCATAATTTTGTGCTGGCTGCTGAAAACATTTGACAATAAACTTTAAATATAATGTTTGCCACCTAATTTTAGAGTCATTATTGAAAAACTGAATGCCTACTTTCCAGTAGTTGATCTCACTCAGAATGGGGTCTTGCTATATCTGCAAAACTAGCTCCTTTCTATGTAACACCTGCTCAAATGTTTTTCCTCAACTGTAAAAAAATGCTGAATGCATTCACGTTTTAAAACACACTTTAATTAAAGTGTAATTGCCTATCTTCACAGCTTATTTGATCAACCTCAACTCTGAGGTTGTTTAAAGATAGGAAATATTTCTTTTTCTGCACTGTTTCTTGCAGAAGGTGGCAAAGAATACTGGTGTGTGCGCATCAGATGGAACACCTTATTAACCATGGCACGTCATAACACCACTGTTCTCCTCTATACCCAGCATCTAATAAAAAAAATACAGGATTCCACATTCCTTACATGTTTTTCAGGAAGTTCCTCTTGGTGCCTACTGTACAACTTAGTTACATTTCCTGCCTCTCTGGAGACAAACCATCCAAAGTTTACTTGTTTAAGAACAGTAAAACAAAGATCAAAGAGTATTTGAATAATAATTCAAATTAAAGCTAGTATTTTATCTTCTGGACTGGGGATAAAAAGGAAAATTAGAAAACATGAAATATAAAGCATGACTTTAGCATAGTTTATTCAGCTGGCTACTTTGCCAATTTGTGGGTTTTACATGAATACCTCAAATACATCACAGTCTTTGTTGTCATGTGTTTATGAAGGTATTCCACTTGCATATGCCAAGGGATATGTTAAATTCTGTATTCCTGCAGTCTTATGCATCACCATTTTGAGATGAAGTAAATAATTCTTCATTTCTGAAGGTTTCTATATGGCTTTGTATTTGGGGCTTAAGCAATTTATGTAGATCTATCTGAGCTTGCATGTTCTGTAAAATTTAATGTCTTGTGCCTTGCTCACTCCCCAGTTAGCTGGCAATGCCTAACTTTGTCACTGCAGCTGACGGTCCTTGTGGAGGTTCCTTCTGTTAGCCCTGGAACTACTCCCCCTTTCAGAAACTCAGTTTTCTGACCAAGTGCTTTCTGTCCATTTCAAGCCATGCCTTTTGCAGAGCTCTCAGTACTGTACAGTGCAGATGCCTGCCAGCAGTCGGCTGTGCCCACCAGCTCTGGTGAGTTATAGATTTCACTACTCACCTCGCTGTGAGATGACTATCAGGAAGACTACTGCAGACAACAATTGCTAGGTGCCTGCTTGCCCCAAGGAAGCTTCTCCTCTCCACTATCACTGGTGTTTGTGTTTTAATAAGCCACTGAAGTTAACAATTTAAGAATTCCAGGCCTGACTTTATCCGAGATGGCAACTCACGAACCGTTTGTTTACCTAGATATGAGCCCCCTGAAAAGGTACATCCAGTTCATATTAGAGTCACACTGAAGTTTCCATAACCCTTCTTATCATTATTAATAAAGTAAGACTACTCTCAACAAATTGTAGACTAAATCACTGAAGCAAACAGGTTATTTTTAAAAAAACTAAGCTAAAACTTTGTTCAGTAGAAGATCAAAATCAATATAGTGGCTGTAACACAAACACAGCTGTCAATGACAAATGTGCCTCTATAAACAGAACCTTATTACATTAGCAGTGAAGTAGCAGACATCAACACCATAGCCCTTGTTACTTTCTCAGAGTTCTTAGGAATGAAGTGACAAGAAAACAAATAAAAGCAAAACCCACTTCTCTTAGACTCATGGAATGTTGTGCTACATGTGCTTTAGTGCTGTGTCCCACTGGTTATAAATAAAACCACTTTAAATAGAGTGTGGGTATTTGTACCAATGCTAAAACTGGATACAAAGCAAACTTCTATTATATACAAGCAACTTGATTTTGGTCCTCAACTGTTGGAAACCCTGACATTCCTAAAGAGAAAATATCTTTTAAACAATAAACTAAAGACAAGGTTCAGTGTTTTGTTTCTCCAAATCTTGTTACACGAAATGTTGATCCCACAGAGGGACAAACTGAATTTCTTTTATTTTCAAAAGGATAAAATAAAAGCCTAATTTCTATTCAACTAAACAGGCTAATTCCTGTACTGTCATAATTTATACAGTGCAGTAGTTTTGATAACTGCTTCATAAATTAGGTCAGGGTGCTGTTCCACATGCATTCTTGCAGAAACAGTCCAAACCCTCTACTCTGCTTTGGCTGCTAATGGCTATTGTTGGACCATGTCATTCAGTATCCTAACAGACAAGCTGGGATATCTCTAGGCTGATCCCAAGAAAGGAGCTATCTAAATGAAAATTAACATTTCTGAAATAAGCAAACTCCTCTTCTCCCCCACCCCTCCAGAAAAATGCTTACTCTAGGCCCAGATCTCCAACCCAGATTATCATACAAATGCAAACCCTTGTGCTGTCCCCTGGTAGGAGGCAGTGTGAGGACACGAATCAGTGGCAGGAAGTGAGAAGAGATTTGATTCTAATACCAGTCTGTACCGCAAAAACTACTAACTACAGTAGTCACTTGGACACAACTGTCTATTTTCCTTTGTATTTTGCCTTTGTTGAACCACCATACTGTGAGCTCTTATTCAAAACAATAAGCTAAGATGCAAAATAAAGGGGATTTTTTTCAAACCAGTATTTCGTATTCATTCATGAAGTAATCTATCTATCTATATATAACTGTATATAGGTGCCTAACTGAAAAGGTTTTCTTGAACCATTCCCATGTCTGTAGGTCTCAATAGTTTTAGTATTTGTATCACAAGGATGTGTCCATGTTGTAAGAATTTAGCTTAATAAAAATTATTTTTAATAGATATTTTGTTATGTAAACTTGAGTATGGATAAAGATTATTAAATTAGGCAACAGGAAGGTACATCTATATACTAGAGACAAAATTACATTTGTGTTTCTCCTCCGAGTAAAGCCAAAATCTATCAGAGAGACAGAGAATCTGATTTAGTACAGTGGTAATTTAGAGTTAATGGATTCACATTTATAAAAATCACTTCACGCCTAAGAGAAAAACTTAGACTCAAAAGGTTGGTGCAAATAAATTTAAGGAATAGAAACTGTCCTGAGCTGCAGTCTTTCCTGAGAATTTGAAGAACTCAATCAGTCAGACAGCAGATCTTGATTTAAATTCCTCTATATCAATGTCTGAAATTAAACAACAGCTTCAAAAGACACTAATATTCTGTGTATAATGTACCAGAAAAATAGGGGAGTCAACCATTAAATTATTAGCTCTGTAGCAGCCCATTCCTCATCAGCCATTCCAGGGCTGAAATGTCAAAGTTTAATGGCACAAGCTCTCAATGCTGCTGCAAGTCTATAAACTCTCCAGCAACACTGGTGGGTGGACTACTGGTGCCATATATCATCCTCTAAATCTCACTCCTCTTGCCTTTGCAAAATCTTATACAACTATGGCTCACAGCTAGAGAACAACACCAATGTAAAGCTTCATGATTCCAATGATCAACTTCTTCCTACATGAGTAATTAGCTGTAAAAAACACAGCTGCGGAAAACTTCCCCCTGTGCTCTCCCAACATAGTTTGAACTTCAAGTTCTTTACAGTACCTGACAGCACAGTCAGTGCCTTTTTCTAATAGCTCCCCTCATCTGAATAGTTCACACCATAGTGTTTGAAACATACTTTGCATGGCATATCTTGACCTTTAGAGGGAAAAAAAAAAACCCCACTAGATGCAAGCATATGGAGTTTCAGTTTAATAGGATTTAATCTCATTTAATAGGGCTTCACTACTTGTAGAGCTTAATACTGCTGGCACCAGGTGATTTCGAAATAAAGTCAGGAAACCTCAGACACCCAATTTAGGATAACTGGGCAGTTCATACTTCGTGAAACTATGATTTCAGGCTGTCTGCAGTCAGGGATGTGACACTATCCACAGTCACTAGCTCATATTCCCAAAGCAAAGAGTAATGGCTTGAGAGGTGGGGCTCCTGAGTACAGTTACATATTTATGAGCTCCAGCAAAATCCCAGCTGTGGAAGCAGGGGCTGTGACCCCAGATGGCCACAGCTGAACACTGGGTAGGTGAAGCATGCGAAAGACTGCCTAGATCTGTGAAACAATGAGTAAACCTAACCTAGCACCATTTAGTAACAGCATTGAATCCAGTATTCTGTTCTGCTTGATAGAATGGGTAGATCTGCAGAGACTGCACAGAGTTGCAAGAAAGATTCTGGTTGAATTTTGTTGACCAAAAAATGTAAAACAGAAAGAAAACTGAAGTAATTCTGGGGAAGGGTACATTTAAGTCATGCCTCAGATATGAAGCGATGTCCTGAGGCATTAGCCTTCTGAAAGCAGTGGAATTGCTATCAGAAGCTGTTCAAAAATTAATTTAACTTCAGCTCATAATGTTATCACATTCAGGAAGACATTTTAAAAGCAGAGAAACTCCACACACTTGCTAGCATTGCTATTCTTCAGCTTATTTTAACTGTGCCCTTTTACCACAGCCATTTTCATTCTGCAGGGGTTTTTTTCCATAAACTGAATGCTGCTTACTGACATATGTGTTAATTAACCTCATTTGTGTAATGCTTCTCCCCAAGCACTTTCTTAACTACTTCATTTATTTTTAAACCAACACATATTAGAGACAATATTGTCACCTACTTTATCCATATTCAAAAGCTGCCTGAGGATATTAACAAATTCCTTGTAATAATAATATACAATAAAATTAATATACTAAAAAAAAACCCCAGAAAAACACCACAACATTCTTCCCAATACTTTGAGTTCTAGTTTCGTGTGTAAAATTAAAGGTATTTAAGGCACTGATGGGCTGCACTTCACATGGTTTGAACCTAGAAAATAGCTGTTAATAACAATCAACTGAACCAGATCAGGCAGAAAAGGCATCCTACTTAGAAATTCTTCAGGGAATAGATACAGTGAAAATGTTGCACAAACGTTGCATGGAGACACACCAGATTCCAGCTGACAGATAATTACCTATTCGGGTAATCAGGGCTCAAAATACCTTGCCATGTAATTGTAAGAATAAATGTAAAAAACCCCTCATCTATCATTTCTATTTCTTATTCTTGAAAACACAGAGAGTATGTTTACTTTCCCAGAAAACATGGTACAATGTTTTTCAAGATGTAGGACAGCATTTGCTCCTCCTGTTTGTCCTTTTACCACTTCTCAACTTCCTTTCACCCCTGAGACATAAATAAGCCCAGAAGTATAAGAAAATCTCCCTTCTGACAGAAATAGGCTGCTGGATTACTCCAATCTTAGCTCCCTTCTATCAGGAAAAGATCCATCTTTGGCTGTTTCTTGGTTTCTGGAAATTGGCCAACATCCTGTTCCATCTTTCACTCAACACCATTCTACCACAGTTCATAATCTCCAGCAAAGAATCTTGTCAAGTGATTTAGAAAACATATCACTTATCTCATGCAACATTTTTATGGTGCTTATAAAGGACTTTGGAAAATTAACAAGGCATGCTTTCTTGTTTTCAAACCTTCCTGCTATTGATGGATAGATCATTTCTTTTCAGGGAATCTCCAGCTCCTTGAACCATAGAAATGTCAGAGGGTTCATGTAACAAACAATTCTTTAAATTAAAATGTTATAGTTATACATTGTGTAGATAGCTGCTTTTCCACAAAACATTTTAGAACAACCCAGCAAAAGAATGGAAGACAGTCACTGAAGTACAAGAATTGGAAATAACACAGGAAATAGCACAGCTGTATGCCTTGTCATACACAGCTTGGGTTCACTTTCCACTTGCAAGAATGTTGATTTTCCATTCATACATTTTATTGCAAACAGTGCTAAATCTGTAAAAAGAGCAGGTCATCTTCTAGGGCTACAAACCATTGTTTTAAGTGATAACTTGGGCAAGTTATCACTTATATAATTATAATATATTGATTGATATATATATATGCATA
Source organism: Cettia cetti (assembly GCA_013401135.1). Taxonomy (NCBI): domain Eukaryota; kingdom Metazoa; phylum Chordata; class Aves; order Passeriformes; family Sylviidae; genus Cettia; species Cettia cetti. Next base: position 32,246 of record VZUI01025690.1, on the reverse strand, counting down.
TATATATAGATGGATATATATTGGATATACTGAGCCCAGACAGTCATTACTTCTTCAGCAGAGTAAAAAGGGGAATCCTTATTCTTCTTTAGATTTACTAGCTGCTTCAAGCAATTAGTTTTGAAGACTGCTTAATTAAACTTAATACATCCACTCCTTATTCCTTTTAAAGCATACCATTTTCTTGCCTTTTTTTTTTTGACTTTGCTTTCAGAGATCACTGGTGATGCAGATGAATCAGAACATGATAGGACCCTAGTTGGATTTTTCTGATGCAAATTCCTGATTTTATCCTGAACATACTTCACAAACATGCAACTGTTATTGATATAGAGATGAAGCAGATATATGGAAACTGAATCAGATTGAAATTGCCTCTGGAAGGAAAAAGTGTGCTGAAGTACTTCAGGCTTTGCAAGCTTCAAATGTACTTGAGAACAACTGCTGTCTATCTCCAGCTCTCTTCTGCTTAGGAAATTCATCTTGAATTGCAAACAATCTTAATAAAACCTGTCTCTCAATGCAAACAATGAATCTACCTAAAATCTATGTAAATCTTGATCTTCCAGGAATAAATAAAAAGTGAACTTATGCTGTGGCCAGTTTTGACGAAAATACATTCACAACTTCAGAAAAATGTAGCAGACTGGTATGAAGTAAGGTAATTGTGTTCACATAAGCTGTACTCAAACAGGGTTTCAAATATTTAGTAACCTGTTAAGGAGAGGAGTTTACGCAATGCTTTAATTCCACAGTGATAAAGAATATTAAGCAAATTGATTTGACTGTTTTACAAGGTATCAAATCAACCTATTCAACTGCTTATTCAACATTACTCAAGCTGGTAAATAGTCCAGGGTCACCCTAAACTGTCTATTCTATCAGTGAACAGAGAAAGTGATATATCCCAAAGTCTAGTCCTTATGAAAATAATCAAAATCTCCTCACAGACTACCTGCACACTGCCCAAAGAAAACCTTTCTACAGAGACGCCTGGTATCTCCATATACAAGACAAGCAACAGGAAATGATCTCTACTCTGAAAACCAAACTAAGAGGATTCCAGTGCTCAGTACTAAAAGGAAAACAATTATCAAATTATCTCATTTGCAGATGCAGAAATAATTCTGATCACCTAAAGCTGTGCTGAATTTAACTTAAAGAAGTTTATGTCTGGTGTAACTGTTACTCTTGCCTTAGTTTGCCACAAGTCTCATTGCTGCTCGATTCTGGAGTGGTAGCTTTCGTTGGAAACACAGACAAAACTAGATTTCCTCATTCAGATTTCATTTATATTTTAAATTTCCCACTCTCTTCTTTTTGTGTGACCTAAATAAAAAATTCTTGTAAGTAAAGAATGAGCTTTTACCTTTTTTTCTAAAAATACTTTGCATTTTACCTATAAATAAGTAATATCAATATGAAGCATCTGGGCCAAGTTCACTGAGAAAAATTAGGTCAGCTATCCAAAAAAGTGAACAGATTCATTTAATGCTATCTCTAGTTTCAGAATGGATTAATTTTATACTGAAGCACCTTTTGTACCTCCTTAAATGCCTGGCACTAGCAGATGTTAAAAATTCTTTCAAAAATATAGCGGATTATCTCAGTCCTTCTTTTTGAGAGCTGCATTTTGGATACTGTGTTTTCTGTTTTTCAGTCATGAAAAATACTACTAGGGGAAAGGGACAGGCATTTTGGGAGCCTGAGAAGAATTATGTAGGAGACTTCTCTTACCCATTACAAGAAAATTTACACCAACAGTTAAAGAATTCAGAGCAAACTAAAAATGGCTTTGAAACTGGATAGAAGGAAAAGCTGAAATAAAGTAGAAAACAGTGGAAACAGATGTAAAGAGCTGAGTATTCAATGTTCCTTATAAGAACCACTCAATTTTACCTTTATCCTAATTAAAGCCTTTTGTATAAATGCCCGAGAATTACACACAAATACAAAACCTAAGGACCTTCTCAGGTCTTCATATATGAGTTGTTGCACTATTTCTTCCCATCCCCTCTTCATCAGTTTCTACATTGATCTCTATTGTACCAGAGATTTTAATAGAATTTTTAGTTCTTTTTAGTTTATTCCACTCTCTAGACAGGTCAGTAATAGCAATAGTACGCTTATTTGCTGTGTCAGTCTCATCTTTTCCAAGAAAATCAGTATGTTTTCATTGCTATGACAGGGAGAAAATAAATTTAATACATTATGTTCCCTCTGTCTGCGTCATCAAACATAACAGTCTATTTATCATGGTTTAGCTCTTCAGTGTTCCTTTGCATAACTTTTCATGTATAATGCTATTGCTAGAGCAATAACTACAGCTTTAAAATACTGAACTGAGCTATACTGAGCAATAATGAACTTGTTGAAAGGCTGCTAAATTTATTGCAAATTTATTAGAGAAAAAAACAATACCATGACAGAGAACACACATTTCCTTTAACTTTACTGACTCTGGGGCATAATTACTCAAGTTTTTAACTAATATTCATTAATAAAAGAAGATATGCAAACATTAAAATATTTTTAAATTAGTTAAAATCAGAAACATGCAATCAAAATAAATATTATCAAATATCAAACAATAGCACTGAAATGTCATCAATTATATGAATCTCAATTGTACATTTTTTCTTAGAGAAAAGAAAACCTGAATGAAGTCTCAGAATCTTCTGAATAGGAATGGCTGAACTGCTCATAAAAAATTGGTTGAATGACCTAAAAGGGTTGTGTTATCATAACACAGCTCTATCAGGAAAGCCCTGCTGACAAGAAAGAACATAATGCAAGAAACCTGACTCACAAACACACTTCTTATGTTGGCACCTGGGTTATTTAAGGCACTTTAAAAAATGAAAAAATGCCAGTCAGTTGATCCAAAGGGGGAAAATATTCTCTAAATAGGGAATAGCACGATTATAGGAAAAGTTAATAATTAAAGGAAAAGTCAAAAATCAGGAATTCAGGTGAGGAAATGACTCAAGAATACAAACTCTGTCTCCTGAAACAGTACACTCTCTTGGACATTTCTCTACAATTCTAAAATCCATGTGTGTCAGAGATGGCCTGAATTTGGATCATACACACTCCAGAAAAACAAGCTGTCAGCCCCTTTCTGGCTGCATTTCACCTCTCCTTTTGCATCATAAAATCAGCAGATCCTGGTTTAGCCTGGCATAACAGGATTACACCAGTTCTATTCCCAGCTGTACTGCTGCTGTTCAGGGTCTGTGTGTGTGGCAGGGGAAAAAAAAGAACCAACAAAAACCCAGAAAAACAACCCCAAACCCAGGGAAATAGAGCTGGTGAAGCATTTTGATTAGTATTTTTCACATGAAATTACGGGCAGTATCAATAATGTATTAAGGAAATAGTCTGAACATGTTGCTGTCTTCCACTGCCAAAATTCATGTTACCTATACCCAGGAAAGCCTTCTTACACTTACTATAAATTCCACAGAAATACTGCAAACCTGCAAGTAGACTTCCCAGCTGAGTTAATATTTCAGGGGAAGTAAAAAGTAAGTAAAGGAACTTGCAGATACCTGTAGGTGTTAACACTGAACATCCATAACCTACTTGACTCTGTATCTGCTGGCTGATTCTGTCTCCCTAAAAAAGGTTAACAATTCAAGCTGAGTCCTCCTCCCTCAAACCAGCAAGAACTCGAGTCCAAAATCTGACGACAATAAAGGAAAACATTCCACTAGATGTTAATTCATTTGGAATAAGACCAAAGGATGAAGCAGCTTATTTTCTAGAGAAACTTGTTTTTCAGTTGTTCTGAAATTCATTAGTGAGGAAATGAAAGGTTTAAGTGACTTCAGGCATGGAGCAAACCCCAAATATTACCTTGGGATTCTCTGCAGGACAATCAGTGCAGTTTTAAAAAGGTCTCAAGTGCTTTGCTTAGTGTCAAAAGGATGTGTTTTAATCTTGCTCTTCAAGGTCACAAGCTAATTGCTAAATAGTCATTTTTGTGCTTTAAAAGGAAAATCAAGTGCTTGTGTCTTATGCTTGGTGTCAGTGGCCCCAAGATGTAACCATTAATTTCTGTCTGCTTTTGCTTCTGGAAAGAATATAATTGTGCCACCAGATCCTTGAGCATCAAGGCTTTTTGCAAAAGCAAAATTATTAAAAACTGAGTAATAAATATCATAAAATAGATCTGGAATAAAACACCACCTTTTACAATAGACATTGTTATGTCTAGGGTGTTTTTGCGTTGAACACTGTCAGACACTAAATAATGCTCCCAAATAACCTGTTTTGCTAGGATTAAAGAAGTATGTCCTAAATGCTGTCCTTGGTATAGAACTAATAAATGTCCCATGTTTTGTGAAACATCATTTCTTGTATTCTATTTTCTGAGCTTCTGAAATTGCTTTTGTGACAGGGAGCCAGAGCTCTTTGCATGTGTTACCCATATCTGGTTATGACTGTGTACATCAAAACTGCCTTTGAGACGACACCAGAATAAAACCTCACATCCATTTCATGTGTTCTGAATTCAATGATGTAACAGGAGTTATTTGAAAATACTATGCAAAACTAAATAAATAGCACTCATCTTATGAGAAAGGTTTTGCCCTTATAATTGTTTACTGATGTAGCTCCTAATTCTTCTAATCCTTATTTTTCTGGCTGCTCCACAGACACCCAGGAAGCCTCAGAAGAACTTGCAGGAATCTTGATCTCTACCTTTATGAGCACCATCTGTCATAATTACATTTTTTCAAAGATGACAAACGGACAATCAAACACAGTAATTAACTATCACAGCTGTCTGTGGGTTCCCTATACATGCCCTGTCACCTCAATCAATTTTATGGCAAGGCTAGATATATATGAAAATGCAGGGTTCATACGGTCATTAATGACCTTGCCCCTCTGTAGGTTTAATTTGGAGAGGTTTCAGAGCACATTCTCTCATAACAATGTTTTGTCACCGCAATTTTCAAAGTAACAAGCCAATTTGTGGCTTAGCCCATAAAGGGACACTTTTAGATAGGTAAAATGAGGAAGGAAGGGATGCGTATGCATTTGTGGACAATAAGGTTTGAAGGAATCAGGATATAAAAACTGGTGTTTAAGGAACAAGTACTGTAATTGTTCCCAGTGCTGAAGTCCAGACACTGGACAATAACCTGTAAGAAATATCAAAATACGCCATCAAATTCAAGTCACAGATTTAGCAGAGCTTGGTTAAGTCCATAACTTTATAAGTTTAATTTATAAATCAATGCTTCAATGCTTTACTTCATTTTAATCACAACTCAGAGAACAAGAAGTTCCTTACCACCTCTTCTTCTGACTTTAATTCCTAAATGCTTTTTGACGGTGTTAGTAAATAAATCACCGTCCTTTGAATGGCTGCAGAATTTTTTGAAAGACTGTTTCAATGCCAGCAACTCTGCCTAGAAGGACCAAATTAGACTCTGATTCTCATACTGTTACACAGAAGATTTCAACACACCTGAGCAGAACACCTCAGGCATTTCCAAATACTCCCTAAAAAGGACTCAGAAGTCTGACTCACTCACATTTCCACTGCTAATGAGATCTGGAGGAACTCTTCTGTCAAGCAGTCTCTTTCCTGCTGTGCACAGTCTACCACACTATACTGGATCTTTCTGACTTTAGCTGCACAAGAAACCCAGTAGTAAGAAACACAATGTATGTCAGAATGGTCTATTTTTCTTTCAAAAAATTTAAACGAGTCACTCAGCACAGCAGAAAATAATCTGATGCTTTTCATGGGGTATACTCATGTTGACACCAAAACTGACTTGGAAAATGAGATAATATCTAATCATATCCATTATGTGTGACACAATCAGACACGATTGATTCGACTAAATATAGATGCACACAATGCAGACATCTGCAGCTGAACTCGGCATCCCGAACCCTCCACACTGCTGATGGACAGAAATAAGCCCTTCCACAGCATGATTCACTGCCCCAAGTAAATGTCTACATTGAACTGCACATGAGAAGTGCCTATTTATCTCCACTTTCTGTAAGAGTTAAGATGTAGATACCTACATATACATCACCAAAATTATCTGAGAGAATTAAGATGTTTTCATGCTCTGACTCAGGTCTACACTGACTGGTCCAAGAAAGGGATCACCTTTGTCCCCAGATCTTATCTTGCCAACAACCTCAAATCATTCTGACTACAACATTGTCTGTAAATCGAACCATGCCATTTTTTCAAATTCTGCCACTCTGTAAAGTGGAATGCAGGGAATTTAGCTAGAAGTTATACCAGAAATTAAATTTAAAGCATGGATCTGAGAGATTTATGTAAGAACCAATGCCCTCTTGAAAGCACACTTTTCTGATATTCAATCTAAGCTCTTACAAAAGGTCAAATAATGCTGTGAAAAATCCCCATTCCCCATTCAGTCGCATTTTCACCACAGCAGCATAAGCTAGATAAAGCCAAACATCTCTTTGAATTTGATGCAAATGTTACTGACTTGTGTGGGAACTGGTCTGGACCTTTAATATTCAAAAAGGGACTGAAAAGTCCTGAAATGGGATGAAATAATGCTATCTGTTTGGAAGAGATGAATCATTATTAAAATATGCCATCATCTTACTTTAGCACTATGTATGAGAATATCAATCTTTGAAAAACAAAACAAGTGAACAAACACCCATGAAAAACCTACAGGGATAAAACTCTTACTCAGTTAAAGACAATATAGAGCTCTGTTGCTCACTTTAATGAGGCTGGGATTTTACTGTATGACTTGGCTGTATGTCACTGTAAATCAAAATGAAAACTCTTAAAAAATGCATTCTGCTTTGCTGCACTATGCAAAATATTAGACAACCTATGTAAATACAGACAAATTTTGCAGATCATATGTTTTGTGTATACTTGAGTTGAACCTTATAATTAATATATAAATGTTCACACTTGGGATCCCAGATAGAGAGGATGAAGCTCATTCATTTCCCTGGCTTTTAGCACACCACTTTGTTTTGTTCATTCACACATCTTGATCTCATATGCTAAGTGCAATGAGTTGTTGGATTACAGGGAAGGCTAGCGAGCTGCCTCTGGCACACTGGGTCCTTGAAAGTTTCAAGTTCCTGCAATACAAATAATTTTCCAAGAAAATATAGACTCCTCCCTTTAATGCAGTAAACAAGAGTCAAAATAATTGATCTATGCTCAAAATAGGACACATCATGTATGGTTATAGAGAAAGAGAATTGCAGGCGCTTTCTGCTGCTTGCTCCATTGTTCTGGTCATGTCCCTGCCCATACTGAGGACCTGTCTGGAGCATGCTATGATTGCCTTTCAGACAGTAAATTAATTTTCTTTCTTTGAAAAATTCAAGACATGGGAAAGCTGAAGAAAATTACGAGCATAGCATATGTGGGACACACATATGGGAACTAGTGTATGTGCACAAAAAGTGAACTGGTGTTGAACAGTCTTTGACCCTTTATAAAACCCTGTTATTTACAAAAACACGGTGGCAGCATTCAGACTAGCTAATGGAAATTTTCCATGGCCTGGGTTAACTCCTGAGTGGTGCGTGGGAATATTTGGGAATACCAGTTGGCTTATCCCAAAAACATACCAGTGACCATTCTAACAATTTAGCCATACAGCGTGAGATCTGCTGCCCAGGAACATTCCCTGGCACTTATTTATTAGTACAGACGTAGCCTAGGGACTGAAAATTGAGCAGAAATCTATTATGCGAGATGATGTCCAGTACTTTTGTGACCAACAAGTTTACGAGGGACAGAACTATAATTTTTCAATTCAGTTTCTAGTAGTTACTAATTCCATTTACAGGTGTTGTGTGAAATTGCTGGGTACGCTCAAAAAGTTGGAAAAGGCACATTGGGTCCTGAAAGAAAAATGTGTGGAGAGCAGATGCCCAAGAATAACCCTAATAAAGCTCCTGTGTTTCCAAAACAAATAATAAACCTTGCATATCCCAGGAAACATGGGTAGCTGAATGACAAGATTTCCCTTCCCCCATATATTCCAAGGACAGGGGATGTAACAAAACAAAGAGAAGAAAATAATATTGTGTAGTTATTGATGAATTTAAGAGGAGAGGGAGGCAAAAAAGCCTGAGATATAGCATCCATTACAAATGTATGACCCTCCTGAAAATCAAATAGTTCTTTCTACAAGAAGCAGCAGCTTTTTGTCCCTGTTTTCCTTAACCTTTTTTTTTTTTTTTAATCAATTCAGACTAACATCTATTAGAAAAAAATGAGCCATCTGTTTCCCTGGACATGCTGTTTGCAATGTAAAAATGTAAATATTATTGTACAATTAGAAGATATTTGGGACGGATCTGCACTAATGCTTATGTGAATCTGAAACAGGAGGGAGTTTGAAGAATGGAACACTAAAACAGTTGAAAGAAACTGACATTTCAACCCATGATATCTCTAAGACTACAATTGTTTTATGCTACATCAAGACATTGTCTAGAAAATGAAACAAAGTGAGGAAAAGTCATTCAAAATGGACAGCATAGCAATTTCATTATAATTAATGGCCATATCAGGATTCTTTGGGTGTTCTGAATCCTTCTATGTAGGTAATTTGCAATCTTTCACCTGTTTGTGAAGGTAAGCAGTGAGATAACTGGAAAAATAAAGCATTAGGAAGAAACAAAGACTTTCAAAGTTTTCTGAAATACGAAATCAAAATAAAACTGTAAAGAAATAAATGTTTTAGTGGAAGCAAAAGATTGTAATCCATATGTTAATAAAAAGCAACAGTGAAGTATCTTAAATACACTTAGGGCAATGGTACAAGTAGAATAGATCATACACTTGTAATCACTGCAAGATGGTTACAAGTGTATGATCTTTTACCTCATGCAGCAGAAAAGCCAAATGGAAGTTCCTGGGCAAATACATTAACGGACACAAAAATTACACTTTGACATCTGTATAATCCCTGCCTGCAGGCAAGGGTTCATTCTGCTGACTTTCTAAGCTGGCCTGATGTGAACCCCCACCAAGAGCAAAGCTGAGTAATCACAGCTAAACCACAAGTTCAGCCTGAGCCATCTGCCTTCCCACTGAGTGCATAACCCAAATGCTGCACCATACCAATGGCATTTATGAGCTAAGAGCAAGTTCAGGCCAAGATGGCATCTACCTGTGCAGGACTGTGAATACATATGTAGAGATTACCTGTGGGAACAGCCAGCTATTTATATAATCCATATGAAATTCCTGATTTTGTAGACAGGCAGAAACATATATGGTGATAGCATGTGGAATTAAAATGAGAATGCCAAGTAATTTCTTATGAACACAGAGCAAGAGGCTACTAATAATTTTGAAGTTAGATTATTGAAGTTCATTTAAGTATGACATTTTTAGTTAGGCAAGGATTTTTCCCCCAGTTATAACAGCACAAAGTGGATTTGAATCCGTTATACAGAAGTACAGATCCTTGTATCCTGTCATCACAGAATCTCATTGGTGTTCTGCATTCCTCAGGGAATGATTTTCAGAAATGCTCAAGAAACCTTTCTTCACGTTTCAGATGTGAGTTACTGGAGGAGTAAAAGATACCAAATTTTCTCATTGCCTCGTTTTCACAATTTATTGCAATGCTGCTTGTTCTTATGTTACCAAGAAACATCGGACATGTTTATTCAAATACAGCCTTGTGAAATAGAAATTATTTATATGAAAGGAGGAATCTCAAACAACTTCCTGATGGAAATTGTTTATCCTTATCTGCAGAAACCACAGTTCTAAGATAGTCAATCACAAATACCTATGAAAATTATAAACTAAAAGGAACTACTTTTTTAATCCGTTGTTGGAAATAAAGAAAACTCCTAAAAATTTGAATCTAAGTATTTCATAAAATTATTTGAAAATCTCTTCTACAGGAATTGAAAGAGGAATTTATGTGACTTCTCATGTTGGAGGCAATATTGTTAAATTGTGAGGAGCTTTTCAAGAAACTATTACTCATCTAGCAAGTTTTTCTGTTCTTCAGAATGAATTAAACTTTAGGCTGATGAGTCTTTTTGCTGTAACTATTTGCAGACTTCTGCTATGTCCTCTTTCCACCTGTTTCTAATATAGGGAAAGCACATATCAGGCAAAACAATAAGAAAACAATCTATGTTTAACAACAAAAATTCCCTTAAGAAACTTCTGCACAGCACAAAGAAACATTTATCAACCTTCTATGCATCTTGACCTATGGCTGATACCTCTTTCAGTCATGAACTGGCTGCTACTGAAATCTTCAAGAAATCTCATTCCTTTGAGATTTGCTGGCACGAAAGCATTTTTATTTTTTGCAAACCAATATTCCTACATAGTGCACCTAAACACTCATTAGCAGCATATCAGCACAAAGATAATGAAGAAGCTGTGACAACATACACAGTGGGAGTGTGCAGGGACAGAGCTATTAGAGGGTGTCCAAAGGAGAGCCACAAGGATGGTAAAGCCGTATGAGGAGTGGCTGAGGTCAATTGGTCTGTTCAGCCTGGAGGAGACTGAGGGGAGACCTCATTGCATTTGCAGCTTCCTTATGAGGGGAAGAAGAGGGGGATAGGCACTGATCTCTTCTCTGTGGTGCCCAGTGACAGGACCCAAGGGAATGGCCTGAAGCTGAGTCAGGGGAGGTTTAGGTTGGATATTGGAAAAAGGTTCCCCACTTAGAGGGTGGCTGGGCACTGGAACAGGCAATCCAGGGTAGTGGTCACAGCACCAGCCCAACAGATTTCAGAAAGTGTTTGGACAATGCTCTCAGGCATTGACACGGTGTCACTCTTGGGGATGGAGCTGCGCCCAGGAGTCGGGCTCAATGATCCCTGTGGGCCTCTTCCAACTCAGCTTATTCCATGATTCTGTGAACTTGCACTGCACAAAACATCCTACAGCTACCATGCTGGCAAGAAACTGAAGCTGTTGAGTCCACAGGACTCCTGCAGTGTCCCATCATCACTCTGGGATAATGATAAATAACTGACTGCAGCACTGGAGTAAACGTGGGCCAGCAGAGACACAACCCACAGGACCCAGCTATGATGTGTCTCTAGCAGCGCTGACTGATGATGAGATGGGGATCCTGGAGCCAGGTTTGACCTGTCCTGGCTGAAGAGCTCCAGTTCAGTACAATTCATGACATCTCCATCCAGAAGGAGATGCCCATCACTGCAGAATCACATCAATACACAGATTTAAATTTTGCCACTATAAATGCAAAACCACTACAAAATGTAAAAAGTGTTGCTCTAGCCAACTTATCCTTTTTGCTACTATGACACATTTTTATTTTATTAGAAATATTTGAGAACACATTTACACCTCTATTGTATAACTATAAATATACTGCCTTCCAGTGCATTGTCAGAGAAGATTCTTTTCAATGGTTACATTGTGGCTATAATATGCAGCTAAATGAAACTGTCATAGAAGATTTATTTATTAAGATTAAGTCCAAACTCTGCTTTGAAAAAAACTGCAGTGTTATATGGCTCCCTCCCAAGCTGCATATGAGAGGTTCTTTTGTATAGAGACAGGAGGGAGGTGGGGAAGATGGAAATGGGGAAAGGACACTGTGATCCTGAAAGCTTCCAGGATGCGTCAGGTACGGCGCTTTGGAAGTGTGCACAGACGGGTTTAATCAAAGAGCATGAGCTACTCCTTCAGGCTTTCCTTTTAGAATCAGCAGAAAACAAACTTTTAGAGCAAGGAAAACCAATATAGCAGGAGGGGGCAGGGTTGGAGGGGAGAGGGAGTGTTAAGACAGACCACTTGTCCCTTACTATCAGTGAACTCTCTACTTAAAACTTTCCCAGATCAGGACTGGCTGAGTGCTTGGGGGAACATATACAGACACATATACAGACATATATGCTTAAATTTCTCTATCATTTGTTCTGTATCTCTTCCCTTTTTAGAGCTAATGAAAGTCTTCTTTCACAGAACAAAGAAAGGTGTTCTTTTAATTGGCACTAGCTGGTACAGCATTTGTCACAAGTTTAGTCAACTGTTTGCACAGCAGGCCTGTGAGGCTAATCCTCAGCGACCTCTACGCTGGTTAAAATGAATGTTTCACTACAGCCACTGTGCTCAGTTCCAGTAAACTCTCTCACTGCTGAGAACAGGGTGGCTGCATGAAAACAAACACTTGGAAACAGGTCCAGAAACACTCTCAATTCTTAAACTGTGAAGGGAATTGTTTGCAACACTGTATATGGATTAGGCAAAAAGCATGACAGGGAACTTTCCAACTTGTTACTCACAAACTAAGAATTGGTATAAGACATAAAGATCATCAACAGCCTTGTCATCAGAAACTCTGAAGTTGTGCAGTTCAAAACCCTAAAAGAAGTCAGCAAGACAAACAACAGATTTAAGAGTCTTGAACTTCCAGAGAGCAAACACGACCTTGTTTAGAAAGCTGCTTGTCAGCATCCCTGAGAAGGCAAAAATTCAAGGAGGACTTGTTGGTTCTCAGGACACCCTCCTCAAAAATATGAAAAGAGCCATTTGTGATACACCAAAAAATCATTGTAGGAGGCCAGCATGGATAAACAACAACATCCTTACTGAGCACAGGTGTAAAAAGGAAGCACAGGGATGGTGGAGGAAGGAGGAAACTATTTGATTCAATACAAAGACACTGTCCAACCACATAGGGATGGAGCTAGGTAAACCGAAGTCTGGGTAAAGTTACAATTAACAAAGGAAATGAAAAGCAACTCTAAAGGTTTTTAAAGAAACCAAAATAGCAAAACAGGAAGGATGAAGAGAAGATAGGTCCATTATTTAATGTGGCAGTGAACCTAATGGAATGAGTAAGTCTAAGGAGCTTGGTGTTTTCTTTACCTTGATGGGCAAAGCTTTTTAAGTCTGTGAGCCAACTGTGAAAGTGCAGGGGAGTAAAGCATTATCTACATTACCAGAAGATTAAATTGGGCCAATTGGATATACATAAGTACAACTGACCACATCAGACACATGCGAAATTGATGAGAGACCTTGCCAATATCAATGCAAGATTGTCATCTACTATCTTTCAGAGGTTTTGGAAATTGAGAAAGGTACCGTTCTTGATACCCAGAAAAAGGCCAGTGTTGCACCCATTTTCAAAAAAGGGCTTCCCCAGAGGTAACCTGTGCACGGCTGGAGGTGAATCAGCCCAATCTCAGTATCTCAGGAAGTCTGTGGTAAATTCTCCCAGAAGACATTTCCCACACACGAAGGATAACAAGGTGGAATAGGCAGCATCAATTTACTAAACAGCAAATCACACCTGACAATTGGACTTCCTTCCATGACAAAATGTGGGGCTCCATGCACCAAGCTAGAGCAATGGCATCACTGATGTTGATTTTAGCAAGGCCTTCAACATGACCCCACAGTGGGATAGACAAATTGACATGGTCTGGTTTGGACAGGGACAGGATAACATGAGCACAAAAATGCCAGGGCATTTGGGCTCAAAGGGTAGTGATAAGCACTGCAAAGTCCAGCTACAGCTGGTTACCAGTGCATCCCTCCTGGAACAAAACTAGTGTTTAATAGTGTTTAATGTGTGACATGGATGACAAGGTAGAGCACACCTTTGGGAAGATGGTGGGAGCATTGACACACTGGAAGGCAGGGCTGCTGCTCAAATAGCAGACCCCAGAAGTGGGCCAAGTGTAATATTATAAACTTCAGCAAAGGCAACTGTAAAGTTTATGTCCAAAACAGATTAAACCAATGCAACAAGCTGGAGAACAACTGGAGAATATGCAACATTTCACAAAGGATGTAAAGGTCCTTGAGGTAAAGAAGACTCAGCAATGTGTCCTTTTGGCAAGGATACTCAACCATGTACAGTGCTGTATCAGAAACAGCACTACGAGCAGATCAAGGGAAGTCATCCTTACCCTTTCTGTTGAGTCTGTTGGGCACTGTTGAGTCTCTGTTGGGCACATCTGGAGTACTGTGTACAGTACAAAAGCAAGACATGGGCATAACAGGGCAAGTCCAGCAAGTGCTCAGGGGTGCTGGAGCTCAAGAAATGAAAGAAGAGATTGAGGAAACTGTTCTTAGCCATCTTGAAAGAAAGCAAGCAGAGTTAAAGATCTAACTGCTTTCTATAAAGACCTGCTAGAAGGATATCAAGATAACTGAGCCAGACTCATCTCAGTGATATGACAAGATGTAATAAGCAGATGCTGCAACACAAGAAATTCAGATTTGGTTTAAAGAAAAAATGTTCTCTTATGGCAAAGACTGACAAAATAATTCCTGGCGTCTCCACTGCTGGAGACTGAAATTGTTAACTCAGCTGAGTAATACCATGTGCAACATAAACTAGCTGGACTAGCAGGGGTTTAATCAAAATTACCTTAACAGGCCCATTTCAGCCCACACTGTTCTATGATTTGGTGACTCTGGTCAGTTTAATACCACAGAAAACTGCATTCCAGTATCCACTATTATAAAGGTAGCCTCCCTTTCCACACAGAAAATGAATAAATAAGTGTGTTTTGAAAGCAGAGAAACATAAGAAACAGGAACTGTTCTGAGATGCAACTATGTTACAAGTGATTGAAAATGGACCAAATCATCACCACCAAGGTGTGATGCGGGGCAAGAAATTATTCAAAGTCAAGAAAAGAGATCTTGAGAAAAAAAATAAAGGAACTGGATTACTTCTTCTTAGTTTGGGAAGACCTCCAGTATACAAAAAATTTCCAGATACATAACGCTTCAAAGATAAAAGAAAAAACTATTTCCTTGAATTAGGCAGGGAGCTACATCACAAAAAACTGTAGAAGTCAAACATTTGGAAACCAGAATTGAACCCCTTATTTCCTTCCACCAAAAGCAATTTCTTCAATGAAAACAATATTTCCTAATTTAACAAATAAATTCCTATATGACATTATATCAAACGCATTATTGAGTCCAGGTACATTAACTCTTATTTTCCTTCTTATTAATATACAATTGATCTTGCAGTAGCTGGCAATGTGCTACATTTCGTCTTATTATTCTTCTTATTATTCTTATTTGTCTTATTATTCCTTCAATTTTCTGTCTAAAAATTTGTATTCTGTTCTTAAAATGGGGCTGCACATCTACCATTCATGTCACAGAATACCACCCCTATCTAGATAGGGGGTGATAGAGCTATTAAAACCTGAAACGGCAAAGAAAAGATTGTTTGCCTTTAGAACCAAAAGCTTCTGATAAGCTTGAAAAAATTACTTTAATATTTTCCATATTCCTTTTACAAAAAATTTCGAATCAACTCTACAAAATTTCATTAAGAGACAGACTTCTAATTCTTCCTCTGAGCATCTATCTGAAATGTAGCTTCACCATCAAATGTAGCTTCATCAATCACATTTCATAAATTTCTAGTTATAGGCCATATTTAGGCTGCTCAAGCTTTTTTGAAGGTGAAAGGGTTTCTAAATTTTAAGGACTCCAGCTGGTGATCTACACAACCCTTTGACATTTCAATACCCACATGAGACTATGTTACAGAGCCTTTCTATTGTGAATTATTGTGTAAACTGCCATGATGCCTTAAGGCTCTAAACAGGAATTTTGGTCACCGAAATGTACATTTTTGAGTAAAGAAAGCATCTGCTTTACTAAATTTGCCCTAGGATATGGATGTCAGAGTATCCATTTGCCCTGAGTTGGAAATCTTCACCTACTGCAGAAAAACAAATCATGACCTTTAACTGGTTCAAAAAGTCCCAAAATCAAAATTAGATCAACTCACAGTATAGAAGTTCCTGATGAAAGGTCTCAGCCTGAAAGTGTACTATATATCTTGAGATGTATCTTTAAAATTGAGAATGTTTCAGTGTTTGATTTCAGGCTTGAAGGTTGCCGGTTACTTTCCTTGAAGTTGTTACACTTGTAACTGGAAAAATACAGCTAAATGAGTACTGAGTTGCTGACAGACCAGTACTTTTTCAGCAGGATAAATTTTGACAGAATGCACATAAAAACATTCTGCCACAATCATGCACAGGCAACTTTATCAAACCTTGAAGCTCACATTAGGAAATTCATTTGAAAGTCACAAAATCAGAGATCTTTTAAATCCAGGGTCAGATACAAATAATCAAAGACATTTATTTTCACAGTAGTTATAGATGCCCATGCAGTAAGTTCCTCATTCTGTAAGTGGTGTTACAATATCAACATCCATAATCAGAAAAATTAATCTTCATCATCTTAAAATAAATTTACTATTTGGAAGGCTTTGTGTGTATGAAAAAAAAGCTTTTTAAAGTTGATAATAAGTTAGTCTTCAAATAAAATATATCTCAGTGTTGTCCATCTATATAAACTTTGCACAAACACTGCTCCCTTCCCACAGTCAATGCCATAAATAAGGGTGATCTCCAGATGGTGCAAGCTATTATGAAGCCAGTCGTCTTTTCCCAGTTATGTTGACATGCATAAATGCCCCATTAACCCTTTTATATTTATCTGTGTCTCACTTAATTGCATTTATGACATCATCTGTACCATGATTCCAAAGAATTGTTTTTGTAAATTATAGGAACTCCAAAGATAAACATAAAGAAGCATGAACTGTCATAAAAGAAAGTGGATTACAGTAAAGTTACTTTTTGTAGTTTCACAAATTAGAAATCATCCAGTCATCCACTTAACTACTAAAAATGCACATTTTTAAGGTTCTCAAATCAAAACACAACACCCCTCACAAGACACACACAAAAGGCAGTTTAATCAGTAAGAATGTAAGTCATCCAGGTAATCCAAAATCCACCCAGCCCTTCAGCCTGCACAAGGAAAAGCCAATCAGTAATTATCTGGAGAAGTGCAGGAAACACAGCACGATTTTCATAACTAGAAATGAAAGTGTTACGTAAGTCCAGCAATATCCAGTCAAATACAGTTCACCTTCAATAAACGAACTGCAGAGTTGTGAGATGGATAAAGTAAGCTGAAACTTACAAGTTTCAAGGCTACTTCAGAACAATACAACTACAGCACTTGTTCTTCCATCTTGACTGTCATCTGTAAGAATATCTGAAGTTCAACTATTTGTCTAAAGCCAATATACACTCTATGTTTTTAAAAAGTTTCTCAGACATATCCAGGTTTTAAGTACTGCAATTTGCTCTTCAAAATTAATTCAGGGGCTGATTTTTACCCTGTAGTCAGCAGCCCTTATTCTTAATTTCTTGCTCTTCAACCAAACATGAAAAATTGTGATTCTCTGTGCTGACTCTACTGTGAGTTAACACCACTACTCAGTGCTGACATGTTTAAATTATCTCAGGTAGCAAGAAAAAAGTATCAGTGTTAAATTAATTCTCATTCTAATACTTTACAGTCAATAAAACCTCTTAGGAGATAAACGTCCTACTGCTCATCTATGCCAAATCATCTGTTAATTTCCATCTATGCAAATCAACTTGTGTATTTAACTCCTTTAAATCTGCAAAACTGACAAGTGAACTAATGCCTTCTAACATGCTTTAAAAAATCCACACAGAAACAGATTAGCTCAAAAAAAGTATAATACTTCCATGCCTACTCATCCTTCTATCCAATCATACAAACACTGTTAACTAATGTTAAATGCCAGAACTAAATTTTTATGCCTTTCAAAATTTCTCACTCACTATCAACTCGATTAAATGACTCATTAATATTCAATTAAATACTAGAGAAAATTTAATTTTATGCTTCTAAATGTAATAAATAATAAAAATAATTAAAAATATTTAGAAGCACAGAATGCCAGAATCATGTTTAGGAGTGTGATACAATATGCAAACTGGGGAAATTAAATTAATTGGTTTAGTATATTTAAAAGTCTATTTGTTTTAAGGTCAGTAAAACGAATATACTACATATGTGAAACTAGAAAAAATACCTTTGTAGAAGTAAAAGAATAGTAAAATATTAGAGTGAGTTTCTTCCACTTCCTTTTATGTAACTAAAGTCTAAGTTCATAAAAGAAGTTTGTTGCTTTTCAATTCAGTTGCCTTAAAACCATTAAGACTTAATCACAGGGTAAAGCGCTTTCTGAATTGGAGAGGTCTTAAGGTTGAATATACATTTATGGGTAAGCTTAGATAATTTACATTTTCATATTACTTCCACTGCTCCCTACATACCTTTTGTGTACAGATTAATTTGAAAGCTTACAGAACTGCAATTTAAGCACAGAGATTCCCATTTGTCAAAACAAACTAATAGCTATCAAGTGCCTTGTAGTCCTCACATTTTTAAGCTACTAACAATGTTTCTTTCATGCATTCCTGGTCACAAGTTATTGAATGGGCCCCTATATCCAGAGATAGCCTCAGAAAAAGCAGCAGCTTCTGTAACTGCTTACCTGCTTCCCAGGTGTGGGATTTTACCTCCCCAGACCCAAACCCAGACAAAACAGTTCTGTATGTACAAAGTGCACCCCACAAGACTGGCTTCTTCAGCCACCTCTTTTATGTACCTGTGGGACAGAGATATGGTCCAATCTTCTTCCTGATCCTCTCTGCATCTTTGGGTAAGCCTACTGAAGGATATCCAGCCAGCAGTGCTGTGCAATTCCTTATCTCAGAGGCTGCAAGGCCCCTTCAGGGTGCCAGGTGATGGGGAGAGAGAAGGAACTCCTGACTGCCTTTACACAATTCATATTATGTAAGGTCCAGAGACCATCCATTCACAGACCTTTCAGCACATGAGGAGGAACACAACAATACAATGACAGGATAACAACACAAGCTTGTGGCAGGCATTGTCAAGAGCTCTGCTGAGCTTGCTCTACTTCGATTATTTCATGACAGAGGGATATTTGCTTTAATTCCATTTAATGCCATCTATTTTCAGAAAGGGGGAAAAGGGGAACATGCATGACCATGTGCATATGTTACATATATATCTATAAAGGAAGGCAAACATAAAAGTACAGATAATAGAGCTCATCCTCGACACTGAACGTATCTAAATCCAACTGCAACACAGCAATCCACAAACTGCATGGGGGATTCAAGTATAGGGTGAAACACTGAACAGAATTCAGACCAAACTCACAAGGTCTTGTTTTATTCCTCTTCCTTGTTCTAGAGGTGTGAATTACTTCTGGCATTAGTCAGACACAGTTTTCACCATTACCTTTAGCACAGTTTATTTTACAGTTGTATTTCCAGGCAATAGGGTATGTTATCAGCAAAAAAAAGTCAGAGAAACACAAAAATCATCTTGAACAGGAGACCTGGAAGATGATTAGAAAAAGAATGATAAAAGTAATGTAAAACACCTTAAAAAGACAGCTATTTAGGTAGCTGCTTCCTGTGCTACTTGGTCAGAGAAATGCTGCTAAAGATACCAAGTGCAAATACATCACTTTCACTTTATTTTTATAAAGCTTTATTAATTTTAGCTTGTCACTTTTTTATTGCTTGTTCTAAACCAAGACTACTGGGCATCCTTTAGCAAAACATGCACAAGAGCCCCAGCAGAATTGTTCTTATCCTCTGTAGCACAGAGTTTAAAACAAAACCCCATCAAGTTGCAAAGTACAAATCCTAGACAGGAAACAACGTGGCAACTAAGATTACTCCAGTATTTCCACATGCAATGCAAGTAAAGACAGAAAAGAATGGAACAAAATGAAAAAAAAAAATTAATTGAATGAGGGGAATCACACCTACATGGCCTAACCATAAGGCCTACAGTGAATGACACAAAGCAGTGAGTTTGTAACAGGGGTACGGCAGATCAACATGCCCCCCAGTCAGCACTGAACTAGCACTCCAACACAGGAATAAATGATGCTTCAATCAGATTAGTCAGCTTCTGGGTTGTAATCAAACATTGAGTATTTCTTTTATCCTCAGAAGATCTATTCAGTCTGTATTTATTTCTTGTAAATCTGACTACTAACATCAAATGTAGCTGAAATCTGAGAAAAGCTGCAAACATGAAATATAACAACCATAAGATTTCATCAAATTCCTACGTAGGGTCTCCACATTCAGAATTTTTCATGGTGAAATATTATTCAGAGCATATTCTCTTTTTTTATTTCAGATGCCGTTCTTTTTATAAATACAGTATCTTTCAATATGTTCTCCTTTGTGTATCTCTCACTAATCTTGACCTGTCAGGGATGAGGGCTCTGAACTGAGGAAAACTGCCAATAAAATAAGGATGGGAGAAAAAGATGGACTTTAACATCATGGATCCCCTATGCTGAATACATGTTTCATGATTGCAAGAGAACTAGAATAATTTATGAGCGCATGCAACTGTGGATAAAAGGGACTGGACATGAAATAAAAGCCATGTAAACAACTGATTAGGAAAATGACAACCAATAACCTCAGGACTACTCAAGACTACAGAAAAAAATACTAAAGATCTTTTGAATGTCTGAATAGAAAAGAGTAATAGGAAAATCTATTGGAATTAGGTGAGTGGTGAAGGTTTAGTAACAGAGCAACTTCCTTCTACAGAAGCAGCATGTACATTTTCTGCTTGGCAACTGAAGAAGAAGGAACAGTAAGCTGTCTTTGCAAAAAAAAAAAAACGCAGAAGATAGTATAACTATATAAAGACAGTAACTAACCTAGAGATAATTGTGTTTCAAACAACATAGCTATGCAATAATATAGCAAATACAATTGATAAAAAGGTAATGAGTAAGATTATTCTAGCAGTCACATTTGACTTATTCAGGAACTTAATATGCTTATCCATTTGTTTTTCCATTATATTCTGTATACAATAAAATGTGCCCATCACCTAATATGAATCTAGATCTGACCACGAATTTCTACAAAATTAAAATTTCACTAAGAAACTGCATTTGTAACTCGACCAATGATGAAAGGCTGACACCTACTTCAACAGCTTCAGAGAGAACACTAGATCTAAGTAAACTTTTCCTTCTTAGATAAAGATTTGCACAATATACAATGTTCGTACCCAGGAGACCATTTTTTACAACAGTTCTGTTTGTGGGAAAATAATGAAGTGTGCCTATCAATACTCTTCCTGCATCTGTATTAGGAATAAGCCATTTTCATCATGTAAATGTGATGAACTTCTAATTAAAGAACCCATGCAATATCATTAAATTTACCTTAACACACACACACAATAAAAATTGCAGCAGTATAACTTCAGGATGAAGAACACTCCCTGCAGACAATCTTAGCGTTTCAGTGTATGCTTACAAAAAAGGGAAAACAACATAAAAGAAAAGGACTACTTCTAATATCTGTAATTACTGTTATTCAAATCAATTACCTTATAAGAATAAAGAAACGATGATGATGTTTATTGATCCCTGCTATGCACAGATAAAGTTCTTGCTATCATGATCTCAGTGACACTTTTAGAGAAAACAGAATTGGTAGCAAGTGACACACACAATTCCAGCAGGAAAAGATCACTTGGCTTTCTCAGATCTGAGATGTAATGGTGGTTGTAGCACACAGCACAAATTAAGAAAGAGCTGTGATCAGATTTGATAGATCAAAGGCATAGAACGAGACTTTTACCAGCTACTGTTACTTCTGTTACTTCATAATTGCAAAATATTTTGCAGAATAGGTGACATTTGAAAAAATTGTCACTCACTAAAGATTAAAAAGCCCTGGCATCCACTGAACACCATGTTGCCTTTGATCCCACAGAACAGAAGAAATCCATGAACTAGTTAGTCACATAACAATGTCATTAGCTGTTGTTGCACTCCAGTCAGGTGCTGCACACAGAATAGCATAGGGAGGATTTTGCAATCACTTGACAAAGACTGTTATTATAGCTAAAATGAAATCAAGAGGTTTGCCTTCACAGAGGAAAAATAAAGTTACAAAATATACAGAGAAAACTTTGAGACTTTTATCTTCAAGACAAAAACATAAGGAAGAGATACAAGAACAGTTCTGCCTTGCTAATATTTTTCTGGCAGGTAGCTTTTGTGTTTTGGGATTTCTGTTTTTCCTGAGTTGAAACTGGTCTTGCAACTTGGTCTTTGACACCCCACAAACCCACCCTACTGCTAAATAATTTGCTATGGTGAAATATAGAGATGAAAATTTTTGTAAGGGGTATTTATTCAAACCGATACAGTGATTCAAACTGAAAGAATTTGGAGCACTGAACTTCAGGTACAATGGTAAATACCAATCAAAACCAGCTCTCACATGGTCCTATTTATTATCAAATTATACTGGATTTGTAACATGCTCCAGAGAAGAACTGCAATTTAATTAAAGCTTTCTTAAGTTAAATAATGTTAAGTGGTAAAGAATGATGATTCTAACATCCAGAGAATCTAGTGAATCAAAGCAGAATAACAATGTACAGCATTTTTTAGCATGAAATTGTATGGACTCTAGTAGAGTTAAGACCCACACAAGAGCAGCTTTTTGGGATGGAAGTAAACTCTCCTGCTGGAGAAATAAAGTACACCAGGAGAAATAAGAATCAAAGTGGACTTTTCATTTATTTGGTGGTGTACATAGGCTCTGAAAAAAAATCAAAGATTTTCATCATGAATTCTTCTTCCTTGTCTAACTACCTAACTTCATTTGCCAGATTTTAACCAAATACGTTAAAATTAAGGGGAGAAAGGGAGGCTCCATCACCTGAATTCAAATTTTCATGCTGCAGAGTAGAGGAGAAGAAAGCATTTGTATGGTTGCTTTGTAACTGATCTGAAATATACAACTTTGCATCAATTCCACAGCAGAATTAGCTCCATTTTCCTACTGAAGGAAGACAGAAGTGTAGTTTTGGTCACAACCGCTTTGCCTGGGCTGGTCTCTTGAGAGAACACCACGAGCTGAACACTGACAAGCAGATGCACTCTAAGCACTGCCGACTGCTGAGGGAGTCAAGTCACTTAAACAGAGGGAGAAAGAGTTCAGCAGAGAGCTGGAACTGCCCCCTCTGCAGCCATCCTGGGGGGGATTCAAGAGCACTTAATATTGAATCAACCCATGTATGATCTATGGTGCCTTCAACAAGCCAAATGCAAACATTCTCATTTCAGCCACATTGAAACACTTCTGATCAAAAAGCCAGTGGAGAATACTTCTGAGAACTGTGCTGTCAAGACTTACTTGGAAAAAGAGAATGAAACTAACTTTTTAAACCATGAAAAGAGATACAAGACCAGTAACATTCCACATGAACAGAAGTTTCAGACTTACTCAGTTTTCATTTTTTTACAGGACTTGTGGAAATGGGAACACAGCCTTCATCTATATTCTCTACTGGAAAACTTTATTTGTTCTTTTTTTGCCAAACATAAAAGATGATATCCCAGAAGAAGGGAAGGGGAAGGAAATAAACCCAAAATACAAAACATGCACTTTCAGAGTTTACTTACAATTTTCATTTACTTAGAAATTGGATTTTTTTTTTCCTCATGATCTGCCTGTAAGTGTCATGCTATGTACTCTTTGGAGCAGCAGTAAGTGCAGCAGCAGTAAGTGCAAAAGTGTGAGGAACAGAGTCACGCTCTCATGCAGCAATAATGTCTGGGATATAAAGTTAGTTTAGTAAACATAACATTGCTTTAGATGCTACGAATGAAAAGTGCCATGAAAATAGTTTTACTGTCCTTCTCCCCACCTCTGCAATGTCCCATTCCTGTGTATGAGAATAGACAGCAGCTTCATCTGTCTCTGCTGCTTTCTAGAAATTACCTTGAATTTTTAGGAAGATGCTAATTGATGGCTGGAAACAGGTGGAAAGAAAAGGCAGTCTTATTTTGTACATCCATAATTTTTTTCAATTAATTTTAAACACCTCTTCCAGTTACATCATTTTTAGCAGCTTGTCTTTTTTTTTTTTTTTTCTTTTTGGTAAGGTATTTAACAGTCATAATTTCATATTTTCTGCCTCTTATATTCTCAGAACTAGTACTGTTAAGAATATAGAACAGCAGTAGATGGTTCCTTTTGCTACCAGCACCTTCCTCATTGGTCCATTTCCTGCACAAAGCTAGTTATACCACAAAGGATATTCTTTCCCTCTAAGGCATTATCAATGCTCTCACTGATAATCAGGAAAAATTCTGTTGGTTTTTAGATTTGATGTAAAATCAGTAACATAGAGACCTCAGGTCATGAAAGATCCTCCAACAGCTAAAATGAGAGGCATTAGCCTTGCTGTCTCTGTAAATCCCAGCCTAGATTATTTTTTTAAGTTTCTCTTCCTGTTATGCATTAAATGCTGTTGCTGATTCTAGGATGGAAGTGGCTGAGGGGTAAGAAATCCCAGTGTATATTTTATATATCAACTTGTTAGGTAAGATCATTATTATTTTATCATACAAAGTTCTGAAATTTCACTATCACATCATTTGCTGTTTACCTACAAATGTGCTCACATCAGATGTTGCTAAATGATTAAACAGCTTTCTGACTTAGACCTCTAAAATTTTTTTTCTGAAGTAAAGTAGGGAACATTAACTTCTTCAGCTTTGTACCATATTCATCATTCATTCTGAAGACCTGGAGATACTGCTATTACCTACTTTTTTGTTAGAAGTTCTCTACAGAATGTTTCAAATAATCTAAACTGTGTCTTCAGAAACTTAAGTCCCTCTCCCCTCCTAATTTTTTGTTTATTTGTTGATCAGATGTCAGTTCAAGATACTTCTATTTTTGCTCCAACATATCTGCCATGTTTTTGCAACTCCTTAGTCTTCCCCAGGCAGCAAGAGGTTGTTACAGACTCCCAGCCTCACTGACATCCAAGGGACTTGAACAGTAATATGGATTACAGCCCAAGCTTTCCAGAGCTTTTGGTATAGTTGGTTTAGTTTTTCAGATCCTGAAGCGAGAACATCTCACAATGAGAGGCCATACAAAATACCCAGTACGCTTGAAAAGTTTCATCCTGTGCCTACTACCTGAAAATAGTCATATAGCTAAGTTTTGTAAGTGCTACTGCATTTCAATTGTATTTTTATCAAGGGTTGTTGCAGTTTTAGATCAGATTTCTACACTTAAAAGAACATTTATGTCTTGTATGGGGAGAAGTACTATTCTAAGACTCACTTGAGACCCACAAGATTCACTCTAAGACTCACAAGAGCAGCAATTTTCAAAAACTGTCCTGAGTAATTAATAGGAAACTTGTTCTTAAAGGGAGAGGAATATAAAATCTGCAGAGAGGAAGAGTCCCTGCTGCCTTCCCCACAGCCTACCTTTGCTTCTGATTTGTCAAGGTAACTAGGTAATGCACTTGCCAATGGAGCAAGATGATCCTTTGCAGAGCCTGAACCCTCTGAGCAACCATCCTACTCTGTGTGTCCTGCAGGACAGAGGAAAGCAAAAGACAAGCAGTGGACATGCATAGGGTTTCTCTTTGAATAAGCACCACTAGTAGAGCACACACGTAGCTTTCAAGAACTCCTCTCTCACATATCCCCACATGAAGCTCTATAACCTTTTCAATTACCATTACAAAAGCTTTTTTAGGTAATACACTTGGATCATTGTAGTTTCACTGGAATTAACTACAAATTAATAAATCCAGATAGAAAAAAACCCAAAGAAACATAACTTCAACTCATGTTGAAGTTATACAACATGAGTTGATACACAACAATACAACCTTAGCAAATGAAGATAATAAACTAGAAATTCCTAGTACATGTTTCTTTCATTAAGAAATTTTTTATAAGACTTGAAAATTTAAAGTAATTTTAAGTTAGCTTAAGGAAGAAAAGCATATAACTGAAGATTTCCACAGTGGAATTAAAACTAGTACAGAAAATCAATTACTGCATTGAAAAGCAGAAAGGAAAATTGGTTTAGAATTTTCTATCATGAAAAACAGTTGCTTAGGAACAATTCTCATAGAAGTTTACTGTGGGCTATTACTACTTGGCAGGCCCAGGACAAGTACAGAGAATAGGACTAACAAAGTTTATCAGTTTGGCCTGGCTACCTGTCCCAAGTAAGGGGAGGAAATCATGACCAGAAAAGCTAAAACATGCTGATGGCAGGCAAGTATCTTACAGAAGAAAAAGAAAACATAAATCACACCTCAAAGATAAGGAAATCCTCCCCTTTGAAAAGATGATAAGTAGTTCTAGACTAGTTCATCAGCCTAAAGGCAGTCAATAAGCACAACAGGAAAAACCCAGGCTGGGCCAGGAGGAAAACCCAGCACAAACAAGTGTTCCTCTGAACTAACACCAGTGCTAACAGGAGGTGACAGGAGGCAACAGACCAGCTCTGAATCCACCCCTTCAGTCTGCTGGGCACTCACCTATTTCCTAGTTAAGCTGATGTGACACGTGCAGACAGTGACAGGACAAGAGGGAATGGCTTTAAACTAAACCAGGAGAGACTTGATTAGCTCTTAGGAAGAAAGTCTTTACTCAGAGGGTACTGAGACAACTGGAACAGGTTGTCCAGAGAAATTGTAGCTGCCCCATGCCTGGAAGCATCCAAGGCCAGGTTGGTTGGAGCTCTGAGAAAGCTCATCTAATGGGTGACATTCCTGCCCATAGCAGGAGTGCTGAGATTAGATGATCTTTAAGGTCTCCACTAACCCACACCCTTCTATGATTTTCTAACACAACAGAAAGCTTTATGAAAATTCTCAAAATTGTTAGTGTTGCAGGAGCACCAGGCCTTGTGGTCTGTATTCTGTCTTCTACAGATCAACCATGATCCTTTGGTTTATATTCCTTCTTTCTACCTGCATGAAAGCTCTCATAGATGCTATTTTTTAAAATATCTTCACTTCTTTGTTCTCTTCACTAAGGTAAATACTAACATCAAATCCAGTGTTTAATCAAGTTTTAAGACGCAAACAAACTCGAGTCATGCTCTTCTGAGCTGGCATCATCTGAGCTCACAACCACAGTACTAAGATTCATATGAAATTTTTTTTAACAATGGGAACTACATTTAACTCTTCCAGAAAACAAGTTATCCACTTCCCACATAGCTTTGAGAATGCACCTAAAACCAGCAATACTTGATATGCCATTATTTCACTTATTCAGGGTTCCTGTAGTAAATCTCACATTTTATTCTTAATGCCAAAGCTTGCCTTTTTAAAATTTTTTTCAACATTGACAAAAATTTATTCAAACATGTCAGACTGGGGGTTACAACAGAGCTGTGCTGACAAATGCACTATTGGTAGGAAAAAAGCACATTTGTACGGATATAGAAAATAAGCCCACACCTCAGTCAGTCATCTTCACATTATATTCCATACATTTCATTTCACTAAAAAATAGTATACTTGATTGTGTATATCAGTGCTAAACAAATAATAACCATTCTACTTCAAGACAAAAATGCTAATCCATTCCAGAGAACACTGCCTGTCATTTAATTACTGTTAAACTTTCTGTCCATATTTAATTATCAAAACTTATATTTAAATACTGCTTATCTACACAGATCCTTTAAGCCCCCTGTTGAGTAGACTCTGTGTGCAAGTGGCTACACTCACAAGTGCACAAACCTGTATATGAGTCACTGTACACACTTCAAGTTTAAGGCCTTCTGCTAAGGCATTGCCTCGCACTGCATAACAGCCTGAGGTATGAAACCAAGAAGAATTTGATGAGCACATCAGTTCATCATTCAGCATGAACACATTAGTTTAACTGCCAAACTTTTCTTTTGCTCATGTGTGCAGAGCTGGAAAGTCTAACACAGCCTGATGACGCAGACCTACCATGTCAAACTGCCTTTATTTGGGGATACCAATATTGGCAGGAATTCTTCAAGTAGCCAGTTATTATAACCTTCAGCTTCTGTGGTGGCAAATGCTGCTGGGGGAGTGTTTGACAAACAGCATGCTAGTTATTAACATTTACATTGAAAAGTATGGCATATACATCCCACACATTTCTGAATCACTACTCCACCTTCCTCATGCAAATTTAACAAATTACTTATATTTTCATGGAAATCTTCCAGTTTTATAAAATTACATCCCCCAGGGAGGTGACTTTCATTTGTTTGGTGACTACATGAGATTTAGGGCATAAATAAACTTGTGGATATATTGCAATGGCTCAAGCAAAATGATTATGAAGTATTAGCATAGGAAACTGTTTGGGTATTGTAGCTGACCAAAGAAGTTCACAGTTCAATTAGTGAGTGTGCTCAGCAAACATGAGTGCCTAACAACTAAACCCAAGAAATCCCACAAGCCTTTATCAAAAATGAACACATGTGGGGGAAAAAGCCTACCTAATATGAAATAATAAAGATATGTGTGATGTTGAAAGTGAAGAATTCTCTTCTAACTACTTGCAGAATACAGAGTGAACTAAAAGCTGGATTTTCTGGGGCTTGGTAACAACATTGTTGTCCTTTTATTCAAGACCTCAGGAACCACATTTAGGCACCCAGAATATGAGATATTAAGACATGATTTATTTTTTTTTCCAGTGACCAGTAAGAAGTAGATCCATCAAACGTAAATTACATGATGATTTGTGTATTTGTTCCATACACTAGGCTGTAAAAGGAAATGACCTCCCTCCATACCAACTCTTCTACCTTTTTGATCTCAACAAGACTATTGCAACATATTTTCAGAAGACAAAGCATCTCATCAAAGAGGCTGACAGTGTGAAACACAGCTGCCACATTGTACAGTACTCCCTGAAGAGATTATGTCTAATGAAGAGTCTGGAAAATAATTTTACAGGTCATTTCAAGCAAGACAGTTGAGACTAGAGATAAAAATTACATTGTAAACAGCAGAAACTGTTATACCGCAGACAGGAAAGAAAATCATTAAATATGTTATTTAATAAAGAATAGATTTTTAAGTATGTACAAGGTTTGGTAATATCGAGAAACAGCTGGAAAGCCACAAAAGTTGAGGAATAGTTTATGTCTCAAAGTAGTTATGCACATCGGAACCCTTTTTCTCCCTTGTTTTCATCTGGTAATTTGTGTGCCTCATTTACTTTAAAACTGACATTTTAATACACAATTATCCCTCCTCACATATATAAGAAAACATTTTTCACAATGCAAATATTGCAAAGTATAAATAAGCAGAATAACCAGATGTCTGACTGAATTAGTGTCTTCTCACTAGGTTAGTACACTGACAATCTGTCCTACACTAACATTTTTTCAGCAGGGAAATTTACATACAAGTGTTATCACTTCCAAATCCTACTGCACATCAGCGCTCAGATTTGGGGTTAGACGTTAAAATGCACTTTCCATCCTGTTTTAAACCTCAAAACTGGGCTCTTTGCCAATGAAATACTTGAACAGGAGGGACAAATCCCAACATTTACACATTTTTGCATTTTTGTATTCCAGGACTCCTGACATGTTTATTGCAATGTATTTCTTGATACATAAGGAGCAAGACTCAATGACTAGATAAAAGAGCACTACTAGAAAGAAAATGCTTACTTGCATATCATTTCTAAATCATCTTAAAAGTCTTAAGTCTTAAAAAGTAACTTCATCTTTTGGAAATAATTTATTTACAAATTCTACAGATTGCCCAAATTTTGGGTTTCCTGCTTAAGGCTCTGAATTAAAAGTAGGATTTTTCAGCACAAAATTCCATTTGAAATTTGTATTGCATCATAGCACATATAAAGGTAAAAGCCTTCCATCCACTGCCAAAAGACTGTGCGACCCTACCTGGCACAGCTGATGAGCTCAAGGTACCCTCTTGAAATCTTTTTTGCAATAAAGGTAGCAGGTACCTTGGATACAATAAAGCTATTCTCCAGAAAGAGGAGCTACAATACAGGAAATAGATCTCTGTAAATGGTTTGGGGTTTTATTATCATCCAAAAACTACAGCACTTAACAGCAGTCACAAAGCAACACATGAAAAGCATGTTCTACAAACAACATATACAGTAACATCAGCATTAGCACTAAATCACCACTTGAGAAAAACTATTCCTTAGTATCATACTATTTTCAAGCAACAGTCATATGCCATACTATACCTGTAAGTGTCTTACCCTCCCAGTAATGTTTAAAAGGAGGTAAAACTCAGCCTTTTTCTGGACATCAGCTGTACTCTGCATTACTGTTCTCCATTAATCATCATAATAACATCAGGAAATACCAGCAATTTGAGGATTAAAAAAAAAAAAAGTAGAGGAAAGTATTCTTACTGCATGTAGGTGATAAAGAATATAAAGATCATACAATACACATGGCCCAGTTTATTATTTATTAAATTCTTGGCCATATGAAGGCCTCTAGCAAAACTAAACTAAATGTTTGGCTGAAAAGGCATACCTGCAAAATGTGCCTGAAATGTGATACAGCTTGAAGTTAGGCAGAAAAACTAAAAAAACCTTTGTTTGTTATTCACCAAGAAGGTATCCTGGAGGAGCCTATTCACTCACTGCAGTTATTCCTGCCAGCCAAGGACATCCTGGCAGTGGCCACATGTAGGCATTGCCTATGGATCTCTGTCAAGTGATTCTTTTCCACATTCAGAGAAACCCCAAAGAAAACTTCTCCATGCCCAACATGCAGGTCAAAAACAAGCCCTTGATAACTTCCTGTGGTTAGTGCTACCCTTGTTCTACAAAGCAACTTGATTAGGATGCAGGCTTTCCTTATGGCCACTGTGAGGTGATGAGAGGCAATCTCCACACTGGAAGTGTGCTAGACTAAGAGCTGCTAACACAGGAACAAAGAAATTATCAGCACCCCACAGACTCGCAGATTTTCTTTGAAGAGATGATTTGAAACACTTATGCAAGATCTATCCCCTCACAGCTGCACAACCATTCTGAATGGCAAAAGAATTCCAGAATTGCCATATTAGTTCGAAGTTTCAGTCCACTAGTGAGAACCAATCTGAACTGAACATCGTAAGGCTTTTTGTTCTGAAAGGATTCATTAGATAGATGCATTCATATATTTTGAGATGGGGTTTAAGTCCAATGTGCCTGTTTCAGCTGCGTGAGCATACTGAATTAGTGATCCACAAAGACACTCAAGAATAGCAATACAGCAGTAAATTTTGAAAACTCTGGCTGTTCTTAGCTGAGTTGATAAATATTCAAACACTCTAAGTGTTCCCAGTTTCATTGTTGTTATTCCTTTCTAATATCCAGGTAGCTGTCAAGCGGCTGGTAGGTGGCTCACAGATAAAACAGCAAATATTAGGAGAGACTGATAACTGGAATTTACCATTTAAGCAATAAAATATAGTTTGTACAAATGAAAGAACACATCTTCTGGCAATCATCTGAGATTTTAGGACTCATTTTGCATTGCTTAATACCCATTTCCCCCTCTGTTGGGTAGCTTCTCCTCAGAAGCATTAACAAGTGGTAATTACAGCAGTCATGCTGACAGCACATAACCAAAGGGACACTGTCAACATTGAACACCAATCGTCGTGGACGTTAAGTTGTGGTTCCTGGAACCTTTGTAATTTATGTTTACATAATTTAGCTGTTATTGCATATGTTCTTGCACTCTGCTTTAAATGGTAACTACCTGCCAAAACTCACATAATGAAATTACACGAGGCTACGTGGCTTTGACAAAAATAATAATAGGAAGATGCAGATTTTTGTAATTATTTTGCAATAAAGGAAGGAGGATGGTTTTACGCACACACCTGCAATGTGCACTCTCTCGGTGGGAGCAACCGATCACAGGACTTAAAATTTCTGTAATTACATTAAACCCATTAGACGCCCTCAGTGTCATGTACACCCGACGACTCCTGCCCTGCTCTCCAAGCCGAGCCCAAGGCACCCTTCGCCTCCCTCTCAGCGGGGAGGCACCACGGTCTGCTCAGAGGAGATCTGCCAGCCCGGGCACTGCGCTGCCAACGCTGCTCCTCCACCTCTCCAAACACAGCTACCCCGCTCCTCCCCCGGGGAGGGCAGGTGACAGGTCCCCACGGGCTGCCCACGAGCGGTCCCGGCGCCGCGCCGTGACCCCCGCCCGGAGCACCTGTCCCGCCACCGCCTCCCCCGCGCAGGGACGGAGCGATCCCCGCTCCGGCCGGCGGGACTCACACGGGGTAGAAGGCGTAGGGCGGCAGGGCGCTCTCCTCGCACAACTCCGCGTCCAGCAGCAGGTAGTCCTGGCTGTCGTTCCGCCGGGCCCCGGGCGCCGGGGAGCTGCCCTTCCGCGGGGCGTAGGGCTGCTGTGCCTGGCTCATGCTGTCCCGCGGCCGAGCTGCGGGGCGGCGCAGCGGCTCCCTCGGGGGGGGGCGGCGGCGGCCGCGG
>VZUI01025684.1:0-49134 GCA_013401135.1 Cettia cetti | reverse complement strand
AAGGGACTCAACAGCTCCTCCCTGTTTTCTATCCTCTGTGAACTTCCTCTGTTTCCCTTCCAGTCCTGTGTCCAAGTAATTTGTGAGAATGTTGAAGAGCACAGGGCAGAGAATGGAGCCCTGTGGAGCCCCACTGGTGACAGGACCCCAGCCTGGTGTCACCCCATTTACTGTAACCCTTTGTGCCTGACCCATGAGCCAGTTGCTCACCCATCCCATGATGTGTTTATCCAACAGTGTGCTGGACATTTTCTCCAGAAAGATCCTGTGAGAGACAATATCAAAATATCAAAAGCTTTAGTGCTATCCAAAAAGATTACATCAACTGGCTTCCCTTGATCAGCTAAGTGGGTTACCTTGTCATAAAAGGGAATCAGGTTTGATAAGCAGGACCTTCCCCTAAAGAAGACATGCTGGCTGTCACCAGTGACTATGTTGTTTTTCAGGTGTTTTTCAATAACTCCCAGAATAATCTTCTCCACAACTTTACTCTGAAACGAAACTGACAGACCTGTAGTTGGCAGGGCCCTCCTTCTTGCCATTTTTAAAAATCAGGACAATGTTTGCCATCTTCCAGTCAGTTGGGACCTCTCCAGATTCTAAAGACTGCTCAAAAATGATTGAGAGAGACCTCACAATGACATAAGAGGCTCTTTGAGTATTCTTGGTTTAAACCCATTATGTTGCAGAGACTTAGAGAGATCCAGATGGAGCAGCAGATCCTGCACAAGTTCAGGGTCAGATGTGAGTTTATAATTCTCACAGCCATGGTTCTCCAGCTCAGATCAATAGGACACTCTTAGCTTGTCAATCATGTTGAAGACAGAGGCAAAGAATGCCTTAAAAGTCTCTGCCTTGTCTATGTCCCTGTTTGTGAGGTGACCATCCTCATCCTGTAATGGGCCCATGTAATTTCTATGCTGCCTTTCTCTATTAATGTATTTAAACCCCCTGCTTTTTATTGTCCCCCACAGTAATAGCCAGCTTCAACTCCAACTGAGCTTTGGCCACACAAATTTTCCTCCAACAGTGGCCAGCAGCATCTCTATATTCTTCTCAGGTTATCTGACCTTCCTTTCACTAAACATATACCTTCTTTTTTTGCCTTAGCTCCAAAAAAAGATCCCTGCTCAGCCAAGCTGGTGTTCTGCCCCACCTTCTTGACTTTCCACATTTTGGAATTGCCTGCTCCTTTGCTCCTAGGCATTGGTGCTTAAAAAGTAACCAGCACTGAATGGACCCAAACACCTTCAAGAGCATTTTTTCAGGGGGCCTTGCTAACTAGCTCCCTGAGAAGCCTAAAGTCTGCTGTCCTCATATCTTTAGAGTTGAAGCTGTCAGTTTCTCTTGTCACCATATTTTAAACTTGACTGCTTCATGGTCTTCTGTGTCTAAGAAAGTCATCAATCACCACTTCAATGATTAGAGACCCTGCTTGTTAATTAAGCAACAAGTTAAAAAAGGCACCTTCTTAGTTGGCTCCCTTAGTACGTGTGCCATGAAGTTACCATCCAGGTATTTTAGCAATCTTCTGGATCTGTTTGTGCCAGCTGTTTGTTATTCCTAGTTAACATCTGGCAAGTTGAAGTCCCCCCAAAGGACAAGGGAAGTTGATTGGAGGTTTCCATTAATTCCTCAAAGAACAATTCAGTGTCATTGTCCTGGCTAGATGGTTTATAGTAAGTCTCCCACAACAACATCCATCTTATTTGCTCGTCCCCTAATCCTTACCTGGAAACTTTAAACCATACCACTGCCAAATGTAAGCTCCATACATGCCAGCCACCTCCCTGCCTCACCTGCCTTGCCTGAAGGTGTAAACATCCAGTGTGGGACTCCAGGCATGGTTTCATCCCACCGGGTTTCCCTTATGCCAATGATGTTGTATCTCTGCAATCACTGGTACTGAAACATTTCAAGTTTTGGCATGCCACCCCAAATCATACTTATTATAATCTGCAAATATTCACTGTCCATTATAGCTTCTGGATGCAATGTTACAAGACCTGTTAGTAGTATATTAGTCTGTATTAGTAGTTCAAATGCATACTACATCATGCAACAGTTAGAACCACAATTATACCCAAACTTATTATTTATTACTATTATTGATTATTACTTGAAATGCATCGAGCTTGGCACTTGCTAGAAATTAATTACAAATAGCTTTATATAGTTTGTTAAAAGAATAAATGAGAAGACTTCAACCCAAGGATTTCTCTCTTAGGTACAAAGATGTATAGAACAGCGGATTTTCATCTACAGAATAAAGTTCTTTCCTCTATCTTTTCTTATTTCTGAAACATTTCCTACATTTTATGAATGGCAGGGTAGAGAAGAAGGGAATGAGACAATCAAGCCTTGCACAATTTTTTGCACTTTTCTGACTGGAAAGTGACAATAGGGGCTCAATTTCCTTATACATACACTGGCAGGATTGTTTCAAGGCACAGCTAATAACAAAAATCTCCAGCAAGTGGAGTCTAAACAAAAGGAAGTCTTGAGAGCCCTAAGGGCAAGCAAAGAAAAGAGTGAATACACAACACTCCACAAATCTAACAGCCTTTAACCACATGGAAGAAAAGACCCAAATTAAAGTAACATTTGAACAAACATCACCTATTTGTACGTCATACAAGGTGGACAAACACTTCATTATGCACAAAAATATAGAATGAGAAATAAGCAAGAGCTGGATGAACCAGGCTGAGCTATAGATATCTGCAACAGGGTAACATATTAAGATCTTTTCTGCCTTTTAAGTTCTGCCTTTCATAAGCATGGTGCAAACTAATGCTGACAGATGATGTCCATATGCACCACGGGAGCTCTTGAGGCACCACGCCTGACTTGAGTATGTGGCTTGTCGAAGCCAGAGAGGATGTGTGGCTATTGCAGCACTCTTTACAGCGAGAATAGTTTATGAGAAGAACTAACAACAGTCTTTTCTACTTTTACTTTGGAAGAAAAGAGGACAGTAAGATCTCTGTTCCAAGTACTGCCATTTTGCCTTATTCTAGTCCAAGACCACATGATGTAAAGTACTTCTCACTAGCTCTTTATGGTTTCCTATGAGAGATCTCGGTGACCTTATCAGAGAAGTAACAAAGGAGAAGCATGTGTTTTGTTAGGGCCTGCTGAAGCCTGAAGGGAAAGGAAGAACAGTTACTTTCAAGACTGATCACAGCAAAGCTGTGCTCACTGCTGACAGC
The DNA here is from genome assembly GCA_013401135.1 of Cettia cetti. Lineage (NCBI taxonomy): Eukaryota > Metazoa > Chordata > Aves > Passeriformes > Sylviidae > Cettia > Cettia cetti. The sequence continues at coordinate 45,922 of VZUI01025684.1, read as the reverse complement.
ATAGTGGAGTTAGGACTGACAGGAGAGTATCCATCTGTTGACAGTGCAATCGGTCACTGTGCCCTTCATCCTCTTCCTACCCACAGTGATGTCTGGGTATGTCCTCAAATGTCTCTTGGACGTGGGTTCTTTTTACATGACTCAGATCCTCTGCTAATTTTTTAGTTCTTGTTTTGTTTCATCAGCTAGCTGAACCATCCTGAGTACTACCTCCTCAAAGGCCTGAAACATTCGTCAATCAGCTGTTAATGATATTTCACAGGCAACTTCTTGAGTGCTCTTGAGTGCACATTCAGTGATCTAAATATTTGTGACTATTAGGTCATGGATATTTTAACCCTCTTTGTAAGTCTGAAGGATCACGAGTGATAGGAGAAAACAGCCACGGCCTTGAAGCTGTAAAGTCAACATCCTGGCAAAAAAGGCAATTCCTCTAAGGCTTTCTGGAAGCTGGATAAGCCTGGAGTGTAAGAAAACAAGGAAAAAACCCCAAGATTTGCATCCTGGAGGAGAAAAAATGCTGTGCAAGTAAATCCTGTCATTTCTTGTACTCTGTTCATCCTTACTGTGGGTTCGTTCCTTTCTCCAAACTGGATCAGTGTAGAAATGTGAAGGGAGTTTTAAGAGTTCTAAATTAATTTTCAATCAAATTTCCAGTAGTATTTTCAACACCCAAAACACTTTCTATGAGAAGCTCAAAAATACAGTACAATGGACTAGTAGGAAAAACAGGAGCAAACTTGGCAAGGACACTTTAAGAGAGACTGACAACAGAGGTAGCTTGACAACCATTTAGTGGTTAGGTTTTTGTTTTCCCACCAAACTTCTCCTAGGACTTATATTAATTCTAGATAATGCTACCAAGATATCACTATTGTGCTGATTTGGGCTGGTAGAGAGTTCTTCAGAGTGGCTGGTATGGGCTGCATTTTGGATTTGTGCTGAACACAGGGTTGATAACACAAAGATGTTTTTGTTATTGCTGAGCAGGGTTTACACAGAGCCAAGGCCTTTTCTGCTTTTTGTTCTGCCACACTGGTGAGGAAGTTGGGGGTGCCTGAGAGGTTGGGAGAAGACACAGCCAGGACAGGTGACCCCAAATGACCAAAAGGATATTCCAGACTGAACTACAACATGCTCAGTATACAAAATGAGGAGAAGAAGGAGGAAGAGGGAGATGTTTGGATGGATGGTTTTTGTCTTCCCAAGTCACTGTTATGTGTGATGGGGCCCTGATCTCCTGGAGATGGCTGAACACCTGCCTGCCCATGGGAAGCAGTCAATTAATTCCTTGATTTGCTTTACCTGTGTTTGTGGCTTTTGCTTTCCCTATTAATCCATCTTTACCTCAACCCATGAGCTTTCTAGGGGAGCGAGTGAATGGCTGCTTGGGGCTTGGTTGCCATCTGAGCTGAAACCACAAAATCTAAATGCAACTTCTGGTTTTAATAATATGCTCCCTGAAACATTGTCCAAGCATACTAATGGAAAAGCATACTTGTAAAAGTTTGGACAAAAACCAAAATCACTCAGGTCATAGACTTGATTCCATATCAGATTTCATTGTTACAGTACAGCCAATGAGACTGTTTACTCTTACCTATGGTAATTGTTCAATATTACTGCCGAGTCTGTCGATGTAAAACATTTAGAAGGTGCTTCTGCTGTATTTTCACTGCTAATGATTCACTGATAACATATTCCATCCTAGAAAAAACTCCTCCCATGCACACACTTCCAAGATGCTGACAAAGTTTTAAGATTTCCTGCTGTAGTTTAAGCAACACCAATACTTCAACCAGCTTTGCCTTTCCAATGGTTGTGAGTGCAGTTGAAATCATGCCAAGCATGCAAAAATCTGCTGGCGTTTTACCTGGGGAGGTACGGAAGCGGCACTGCCCGGTCATTGGATCGTACTCCTGGTTTTCATCAGAGCACAGACACAGGAAAGAACCATCAACATTTTCACAGAGGGCTTCACCACATACTCCACTCAACATTTCACATTCATTCACATCTGGGGAAAAAATCCAAAACATAGATCAATTGAGACCCGCTACTGACTGTTCTTTTATCTGCTGTATCTGTGCCAATATTGTCTGCCAGATTACAGATGTGATCTCTGGGGAAGGATTAAAAACTCACTAATACCTAAGTGGATTCATAAACAAGTAGTAAGTCCTTTGAAATAAAGACTCCTGAAAGTCACAGTACAGTTTATAGACTATTAGTGCTGATTAGGTGCTGACTGTAGACCAGAACACAGTTATTTTGGTGTTTTTCATTGTTAAGTACTTGCGTCTCTGTGTATTCTCTTAATGGGATTTGAGACTTAGAGTAATTTTGGTGGTTGGTTTTTTTTGTTTTTTTTTTTTTTTAATTTATTATCAAACTTCCACTAAACTCAAGGAGCAAAATAAACAGGTTTTGGTGAGATTCAGACTGCACTACAAAAAAGGTAATTCATCTCTTCCCCCCCCAAAACACCATTTTTCTTTGTAAACAATCACCAAATAGAAAATTCCCCAGCCCCACTGCCACCACATGTCTATGCATAGACTCACAGGCTGCTCTGGGACCCACAAAAGTTTTGCCCAAGTCACCCAGGGACCCCTCCTGAACACTGCAAAATTCCTCTCTCCAAAAAATTCCACATATTTTTAACTTGGATTCCATACACCTGCTAGCCAACCCTGAAGCTTTTTTAACCGATAGAATTGTCTGTTGTTTAAACAAGGGATTACCAAATACTACTAGAATCCCTTAAATTGACTTTCATTTTAGTTGCTAATGCTGATATTTGAAAATCTATTTCTAATGAGAGAATCTCATTAGTAGACAGAAATTATGCTGATTACTATCAGAAACAGTAATTTCTGTATCACAATTCAGAAATTCCTCTGAGTGTGATCTAACAACTTGTGAAGCAACATTTCATCCTTTTTACCTCTTGCCTATCAAACTCCAGTCACCTGAATAAATGTTGATGTTTGTGTATTTTTATATAATTATGGATTTTAACTTAGAGTTTGCTCACATTTAAACAATGTATTCAGATTTTTCTTTAACTTTTTACTGGGTTCCTGTCATAAGGAATAAGTCTTCTTTGGAGAAGGAAGTAGAGGACTTAGTCAGGAACTAGAGACTTAGTTTTTCCTTATGTTGTTTTGGCTGATAACTGACTTCAAAATTTATAGAAGTATTTTATACTACATAGTGTTATACAAGAAAAAAATAAACAAATACATTGTTTTGGGGTTCAGAATTACTTCAGTGGGAACTCAAAACTAAATTTGGTTTCGCACTATCCTTTCCTTTCCCCTTTTATTTTTTACATTCTTTGCTTCATTTGTTTTCATCCACAAAAAGTCACTGTATGACAAAATACAACTCGGTATGCAGCAAAATAAGTGTCAAATGGCATAAAGAATTTTGTTACAAAACGAATATATTAGAAAATGCATACAAATACTCTGCAAAACTTCTAATTCTTCCTCTCTGTTTGGTATTCCATTTAGGTCTCTGTTACCAGTAAATATTTTTCACCCTGAGTCTGCCTTGACAAAATTGCTTAATGAATACCTTTCCTTGATCTGATACTAATTTGATATTACAAATTTTTGCTGCCTCAAATGGTTCTCCAGCCATCACCATTAACAATAGATCTTGAAACCTATTAGTCACAAAAGAAATGCGCAGTATTTACACATCTACAAAAATCCCACATCATTTCATGATAGGTGTCTTTCCTGGAGCTGGAAGCTAATGTTAAAATCTGTTTAAACACCATATGCCTAGGGAGGTGCCATCTAATTCAGCCTGGCTGTGCCACGTTCCTGATGTTATTTCCTGCAGGGGATAGTGCAGGGTCCTGGTTACTCAGTTAAGAGACTAAACAGATGTAGCACTTAAATAGGCTAAAATATTAAATTCATGCCATTATATTTGTGAATGGTCCTGACATGCAGAAATATGGAGATTTCTTGGATTTTATAAAAGAAATAAAATAAGTGGCTCAGCTTATTTGCTGTTGGCTTCTGTTTGTCCTAATAACAGTTTTTTTCATTAAATAGATATGAAGTAAAGTTTCCATCTGGCACAAAGTTCAGTGAGTAAAGAAGACCTCAACTCTTTTACTACTAAGTGGCATAACTTTAATAAAAAATGACAGAAAACAAAAATGTGAAATGCGTTTTGTTGGAATGCTGGTTTTGCTCCCTTGAACTCTGCAGCAGCGACCTGTAGCACCTATGAACTCACCAGTACAGCCTTGCCCATCCTGTGTGTCCTGGTACCCTTGGTAGCAGAGACAGCGGTAGGAGCCATCCATGTTCTCACAGAACCCGTGGCTGCCACACACCGTGCCGTTCGTACATTCATCCACATCTGCAAGGATAAATTCACATCAGACAGGCCGTGTGACAGCCATAGGCAGACACTCACAGAGTGCAGAAAACCCACAGATGGGCCTTTTGCAAACAGATGCAGCTATGTCTCAACACATTGGGAAGGAACACAAGGACAAGACACAAAAATCAATGTAAGCACACAAACAATTTAAGAAACTGTTTCAGGGTTAGCTTTGCAGTAAGTATGTCAGCAATGGTCAACTTCCTCCACCCATCTGTTTCACCAAAGTAGCTAACCACAGCATGATGTTACATAACACAGACTAAGGCATAGTTTAAATAACTTCTCTGACTGGCTTATAGATTCTACCAGTGTAGTACTACACAGTCAACAATATGAGTGAAACTGAACTCACTGTGCCTACAAAGAGAGCTCAAGGGTACAGCTACATCCCTTGTGCAGAAGTGCTGCACAGATCTCATTTTGGCTCTCACAACAGATAACTTCATAGCTGTCCTAGGGTGGCTACAATAGTATAAGTGGTAAATATCCACAGGACTTAAGACAGAAGACTGAGCCTTCTATTTCAGGCACACAAAGTAATTCCAATGCCGCAGTGTTTTCTGCGCTGGCCTTTTCATTTGTAGTTCCATTTTTGGTTTGCTGGCCTTACAAGTAAGTCACTTGCACATGTAAGTCTTTTCTTTGACTCAGCAGTCCATCAAATGACAATGAAGCAGAGCTGCCTGTGGTAGACTGTGGTTTATTTTTGTAAATGTATTACAAGTGCTAGGAATGCATTATTTTTATCTCCACTCAAAGTAAGACTTAAACCCAAAGCCCTGGCCATACATGGCCATTAAAGATGTCATGAGGTGCTTTTTAGGAGGAAGAACATGAGCTGAAATTGTGAACCTGCCAGGATAGTAGGATTAGTACCTTCTGCCTTCTATATTCCTCTGCAGTCTGAAGCAGAGAAATTATCGCTGTACTTCTTTCCTAAAAAACATTATGCCATTAAGTATGGCTGCTGTCTGAGTTCCTTCTGCACTTTTCCTCAAGGGCTAATTGCATTTTTAAATGGGCAATAAAATGGTTTATCTGATGACTTGTTACTCTCATTAACTCTGCACATTTTGGTCGCCCTTCTTGTGATGAAGCCTACTATCATTCTACCTCCAGTGAAGGCCTTTGGCACTCCCTGAACTAAAGAACTGCTGGGATTGAATCCTGAAGCACCACAAAGAGAAGGCTTCTCCGAACAGGTGAGGAGTGCCTGGTGTTTTTCTGTAAGTACAGAGTAGGGCTCAAATGCAGTCCTGCCTACTCCTCCAGCTCTTCACAGCTGTGTCAAACAAAAACCTAGAGAAGTCAGCAAAGATGCACTGCATTCTTACCTGATAGTACTCTCACCAAGCAAGGACTTATTACTTTTAAATTGTGTTTTATGCTCAGCTGAAAGGGAGCTCCTGGGCTTTGAACCACGTGGTCACAGCCTCCCAAGCTATCAGAATTTGAGCAGTATGTCATTATCATCCACACCTGTTACCTCTTGTGCTGCCCTTTTGCAACCCAAGTGCTCAAATTCATCCCCACAAACTTTGTGTGCCTCAGGGTGTGGTGTTTTGGGGATCTTGAAAACCAGCTTTTCCTGTGTGCTGTGATGCGGTCTGAACAGGTTTGGAATCACATGTAGACTTCTAAGGCCACAAGAGTCTATCCAGAACATCTTAAAAAGGTTAAAAAACCTGTCTCTGGCAATTTCTGTACCAACAGAACAAACTGTGAAATTTCAACATTTTTCTCAGACAGACATGTAATTTCATGTTAGGATGTTTAAGTGATCACTTCTCCTACTGAACTGATCCATTGGTTGACAAACTTCAGCCTACATAGGAAATGCATGCAAAAACTGGATGTACTAAATACACCAAAATCTAGGACACACATTTGAGTATAATTAATGGTTATTAAAAAAAACTACTTGCAGATGGAACGGGCAGAAAGAAAATATTTGGTTTGTAAGTTTTGTAGTAAAGATATTAATGGTCTTTACATCTTGAGTTATTAAACAAAGGAAAAATATTAATGGAATTTATTTTAGAAAGGGCTATTGGTATTTGGTAAAGAATACAATAGCCAGTACGCTTATTCTCAAGGAATTTAATATGAAAATTTGGATGGTTTCTGGATATTGAACTTATTGAAACCTACTACAAACCCTTCCTAGTAGAATTACTTCAGCAACACAAATAAGCAACTTATCTGTGTTAATCATTGTCAAAGGTGAAAGGTCAAGAAATACCTTTTCCTTTTCAAGTCCTCACAGTGACGGAATTATAAAAAGACGCAAATGGAGTTACTGGGAGGAAGACAATAAAAATTTTTACAGTTGTGTTTTTGTGGTCCCTCCTTCTTGCTGCTGTGCACTGTCCCTGCATAACATGTCTGATATTAATAGTCCCATGTGATCAGCAGAGTTTCATATATCTAGTAAAAAACCTGAATACTCTGTCTCTTAATCAGAAAGCTCTGTTCAGAAAAGGAATTCAAAATGAGTAAACAACAGTGGCTTGACAGCTAGGAATTTTAGACAACAGAAAATAACACAGTGTTTGTGTCTTCAGTGAACAACTACAAAAAATAACGAAAAAAGTTCCTGAGCCACGGGACAGTTACTGTTAAAAACCTACGCAGAAGAAACTACAACTAGAGATTTTACAATTACCGAAATTACAGAACTCGTCTTAGAGGAATGGTTCATGCAACTGGTTCTTCACAGGTAAAACAAGGTCACTGACTAAAAAGCCACAGAAACAAAACTTGTGATTGTAGCAAGTGTCCTAATTCAGTATATAACACAGCCACAGAAACAGGGTTTTTTTTCTTAAAGTACAGTCTGAACATCTTTCAGTGCATGGGATATTACAGAGAAGGTCCAAGTACCAAATATTTTTCCTTGTCTAGACAGTTCACTCAAAGGACTCTTTTTTATGGCCGGAAAGGACATTTGTTTCTTTAATCACCCCATAAAGAGTGAGGCTTGTAATCGGCAATTCTTTTGCTACATGGAAACAAAATCAGGGAAAAAAACTAAATATGAAACTGATATATCCTATGTCTATAGAGTGACTAAAGCAGTTCTCTGTAATTACAACCTATTTTAGAATCCATGAACCAGTGCTGCCTGCTTTAATCAAGAGGCAAGATGTGTGCACTCATGCACACTTTTGTGCAGCTCAACACTGGGTTCCTGTTTTCTGACAACCTGAACGAAACCTCAACCTCAAGCATGATACTTATATCTCACTGAAATCTACTTACATAGGAATATGTCTGGAAGAAGAATTGCTGCCTAAGACAGGTCTGTAAAGTGATTACAGAAGCAGAGCTCTGATTCTGAAACTCCTAGGGCTACCCATAACATGTATACAATAAAAAGGAAGAAGCAGAGGTTGGAGAGCTCTGGTGAGATGTGTAAGTTTTTTTGGACTTCCTGTTGCAGCAGTGAGAAGCCAATGAGAGACATACGGGATGGGACATGGAGACAGAAGAGATGCTTGAGGCAGGGTATCGACTTAAGCATCAGAGAACCTCCAACTTGAGGTTTTACCAACATATTCAACTAGCAGCCAGCCATCTTTACATGAACCTCAGAATGCTCAACAAGGAACAAAGGACCACTTTGAGAGCCTCCAGTTCAGAGAGCCCAGCACAGTCAAATTGCTGAGCCTGGGGCCAGGCTGCAGAGGAATGTCACTGCTGAAACAAAAGTTTGTCTACACTTTGGAATAAGACACAGTCTCCACAGCTGTTCAGTTTACTTTGGCCAGTGGCCACAAAAACTCCATACCAGAACTAAACCACATGAGGTTCTTAAATGTTTTATGCTGTTGTTGTTTCAAACTTCAAAAAAATCCAAGTCAAACTCATACAAACAAAGTCCAGAGATATGGAAAATCTGCTCCCCAGGTACAGAGAGGTGTGTGAATCCAGGAAAATTTTCTCAGGTTCTTTCTCTAATGATATAAACAGTTATTCTGACTCACTTAACTAGAATTAAATTCACAGAGCCACTTAGTGTAAAGAACAGTAGCTCCTGCGACTGGAAGCCACATGCTTTCTCAGCACCTGGAATGACACACATTCCTTCTGTTTCATCTTGCCTTTTAGCATGAAGTTGACACCACTACAAATATTGCAAAGATGCCATCAGTGCTCCCTTAAATTAAGTTTTTTCTAAGCTCTGGAGTTGCTTTTATTAAAATGACAGAATGGAGAAACTAATTGTGCTGGAAAAGGAGTGCTGTCGCTTCAGAGACTAGAAGTACCCTTGCTTCGCCAAGTTATTAAAATACTTTTCCAAGTGCTGAATATAAAGCCTGATCTGTATTCCATACACAACACCAATTACTTGTGAAGCATGCTCAACTGGTTTTGTACTTGTTTTATTCTTCATTAAAAAGTTCCAAAACTAGTCACAGTCCTGGAAATAAGATCTTGTGACTTCATCTTTTTCTATTTAGTAGAAGTTTGGCTTTTTTGTTCTAGTGGAGATTAACTTTGTATTACTTCATCATATATGATAGCAACCTTTCCCTGCAAACTGTGCTATTTTATTAAATGTCAGAGATGCAGAAGAGCTCATAGTTTTTGGGAGATTTCCTAACAGTAGATGCCCATGACTTTGGATTTTTTTTTTGAAGTTCTGTTCCTTTTCAGTTATGCCATTTTTAATTTCTGAGAGTTTGACTTCACAAGGTTAATAAGTGTTCTTCTAGCTTTGTTTTGAAATAAAGTGTTTGGCTTCTACAAAGAGAAGGCTGTATTATTCTCTGGCCATTTTTTTCCCCTTTTATAGCCATGCTCAACATGAGGCAAAACACCTGCTGCTACTTTTCTTGCAGAGCAATTGAAGATATATGGCTATATCCTTCCTGAACACTGGGTGAAATGTATATATGCTGATGAAAGGAGTCCATGAGCATGCTTTGGAATTATCCCATTACTTCAAATCATAAAATACTGCCTCCTCCATGAATCAGAGGAGTTACCCAGATTTGCTCTCTCTAGTCCACTTGACCAGGCTTTTGTCTTGGCAGTAAGAGAGTATTTCTTTCAACTTATGCCATGATTACAAAATCAAGTAAACCTTTAGAGAGAAAAAAGCACTAAAAAACACTCGAGAATTTTTCATAATTATCAATAATAATTAAAACACAAATGGTGTGTTTGATGTTATGTTGTATCTAAATATACAGCACTTATTCCCTGACATCAAGCATAACAGTGATCCTGTCAGCACTGTATCTCATTTCATGAGAGATCACAATAATGAATATATGGCAGGTTATATGCCAGTTTCAGAAATAAAGCTGTAATGCTTGCTTTTCTCTGGTATAAGCAGGAAGATGCAATAGTCAGACACAAGTTTCAGTGTACCTCATCCACAAAGGACAAACGTTTTCACTATCCCTAAGTGAACTATAAGAAGAATTGGCCTGTGAAAACCAATCACATATGGATTTATTGGCCCGTAATTTAGGAAAGAGAACAGCTGCTTACTTCCTGGATGCTTGAGATCCACTACCCATTGGTTGTAACACTGAGCTATCATCTGCTCAGTGCTTCTCCTCAGCATGCATCCTGCTGAAATACTAACACATAATTTTTTCCCCTTCTGAACTTTTTCCACGAGCCTTACTGTCTTAAGCACTCCTCTCAACCATAAGAATAGCCATTCTTAATCTATTTAGGGGAGTGTTTATTTTCTATCAGCATCACTGACTTCACAAAGCCACATATTTTCTTGGTATCACTGAGCACAAGTGTCTTGTTTTAAATTCAGTGCAGGAGAGCAGCATCACTTGCAAACATGTGCGTACCATTAGCAACCGGATGTATTCCGGTGATATAGCAAAGTAAACAACCTTGCTACCCTAAATTCCAGGCTCCTGGTTGATGTTTCTATAAGGAACTAATTATTGCTATTTACTCCATTTCTGCCATTTCAAAAGGCCTGAAGTTCTGAACCACTGGATTTCACTACAACTTCTCACTGGAGTTACTGTTTCGCCGCTTAATCTGTATATTTTAAATAAGTTTGGACAAGCAAGGTTCTGTTGTCTGCCACACAGAAATGAGAACATTCAGGTAGCTCAGGCTTGCTGGTAATGCACTCAAGCCTCAAATTCGTTTAATCCTAAATATTCACATGTTTCTTACCCATAGAAACTTATCAGAAGCCTGAGTTCCAAACACACTTTGCACACCGTCTATGTGTGACAAAAAGAACAAAGGCGGCTTAAGTGGGAGATTTTAGAGTTAGTAGTGACTGACTGACTACTTTTCTCACCCTGCTAATAACAGAAAATCAATGGGAATGGATTATTATAACTTGTCTCACCTTCGCATGTCCGGCCATCTGCAGACACAGAAAAGCCCCGCTCACATATGCACTGGTAGGAACCATCTGTGTTTAGACACTCTCCGTGTGGTGTACAGAGGTCAGATCTCTCACATTCATTGATATCTGAAAGCACAGAGACATTCAAGAGCTTTGTAAATCATCACAGCCTTCATATTAAGCCTAAGTTAAATTAATCTTAAATGCAGCTTCTATTTCCGCTGGCTATGTAAATATCTGTGTGAACGGCTCATCTTCCAGAGTAACTATATCTCCTGGGATCATTCTTAAAAACTGTAGAGATGTCATTATGTTCTGCTGCATCATACTCCTGCTACATCACTCTGTGATGAGGATGAGCAGAGAGTGATTTGTGGGATTTCAGAGTAAGTGCTATCCTAGCCAACATTTCTCCTGTTTTACAGGAATTCTCAGCTCCATCTCGCTGCTTTCTGATGGCTGCACACTGGTCAACTTGGGCATCTGACTCCACATGTTAACTAGCAGGTTAGGAGCTGCATCTTTCCCAGAAGGCTGCTTTTATATACTTTAAAGCCAAATGCTCTTTTTTGCTGATGGGGAGTGGGAACGATCCCATAAGATCGCGATATAAGAGCTTATCATCGCCTCTTTTGCCGGGTTCTATTTCAAACTTAGAAAGCACTTTTTAAACTTGTGAATCTGAAAAAACACATATTTCCTTTCGATTGAGGTCTCATGTTAGCAACCAAATCTGCCCTCAGAACTTACGGACTTCATTCTTTCATTAAGATACTTACTAACAGTTCAAATCAATTACCATTCATGTTATAATTGTACTTTTGGTTTTTTTGCTTTACAAGAACCTATTAAGAAGCATTAAGTACCATGCTGAGATCAAACACAAATTTACAAACGAAACTTACGCATGAGGCTTATTCATCCCTTATCAAAACACTGAAATTTCTCATTCGTAACTGTACCCCTTGTTGCTTAGGGACATCCAGAATGTATCAAAGTAGCCAGCAATTTTGATATACTATAGAAATTACGATTTCAATATCATTGTCTCAAGACCATGACATCCATTATAGAATTTTCTCTACTGATTATAGCCTGTGTGTAAACCTTCCAACCAATGTCTTGAAATCATGGCCATAAGAGGAAAGAAAAGAGGCAGGCAGCTCAGGGAAGTTGTAGCTGCATAAGGTGCCTTTGGAAAAGTCAGTGCACTGTGCTGAACACAACACCTACATGTATAAAGCTTTCTCTGAATTCATAGCAAATGCAAACCATGAACTGCCTCCTGGAGCCCTCTGAAAGTTGGGAATGGTGGGAAATCAGCAATGACAAGGACAGTATTGTACCTTGTCATACTGTATTCAAGATTTAGCTGTATTAAAACTGCCAGAAAAAAACCTGGAAACCAAACCAGCTGATTACACAAGGTAGAATCATGTATTAAAAGACAGGAAAACAAAATTACCAGTGTTAGGGAAATTGAATATAGTACCTCTGAAAGAGCAAACTGCAGTTTCTCATGTTTTGGAGTCTTTTCAACTTTCTCCTTACCAAAACGCATATCCCTAACTTCTAGTTTAGTCCAGATTCAACTTGCAGACACTGCACTCTGTGATAAATTTGCCAGTTTCATTCAATAGCTCCCTGTCTGCACTGTTTGTCCCTTAGTTGGCTCATAAGTTTTGTTATATTTATCCATTTAAAATATGAGGTGTGTATCTACTACTTTAGATGGCAAAGTGAAGAGCATAGAGGGGTATCGAAGCTGCCACTAATTTTAGCTTGTGGTCTTTTATCTGCTAAAGCAAGGTCTAATACAGCACTTCTGTATGCTGAATGCAACATTTTTTGAATTAGAAAGCAGTCACATAGAATACTCAGAACCTTGACAGGGAATTTAGTGTTTGTTGCAGAAGATCTTCAGTGTGGATGAGCTGCAATCTAGTTTCTCAGCTCAAGACTAAACTGTGTATAACAGAGCAGCCAAAGTCCAGTGTTGTGGTCCTTCAGCCATTTAGAACATGAATATGTTATCATTTTCCAGCTAATACTATGGTTTCTGTCTCACAAAAATGGTGGGCAAAAGTGATGAGGCATGGCTGGGTGTTGTGCCAACATGAAGATGGGGTTGTTCAGAACTAAAACCTGGAAAGTGTCTTCCTGGATTTGGCAATGCTGACTCAGTCTCAGATAACACATTCCCTTCCTCCCCACCCATCCTCCACAAAGTATTGCAAGTGCTTTATAGAGGCGATTATCTAATATGACTTGATGCTAACAATGCTGCTCTTGTTGTTACATCTCTGATTCACAACGCATGGAATGTTCTGTCAAAATAAATGTTTCCAGGATTTGGGAATAAAGCAGTGCTGGATCTCTCTTAGTTCTAACACAGATTCTCTTTCAAGTTATGAAGGCTGAGACTTCAGCCTCTTGAAATAATTTCTCAGCATATATTTACAGAGAGAATAGAATGAATGAAAATAGAAAATAAGAAGAGTAAGAAAGTACTACAGATGATAAATGAGTTTCTCTTCCTTACCATGATCTGTGACTATCACAAGTTACACTTACAAACCCACACATTTATAATAATGATCCTGGTATTTTTTGCACATATTTCATACCTTGACATCCCCTATTCGCTATCTGCTGGAAACCATCCGGACAAGTGCATTTGTAAGAGCCTTCAGTATTTATGCAGCTTCCTCTTAGGCAAACATTGCTGTCTTGAAGGCATTCATCAACATCTGAAATAAAAAGGCAACTGAATTATTAGATGATGTCAAAACTGATTAAATTTTTAATAGTTTCAACATAACTTGAAGCAACTGTGTGCATACATGGAAATCAAATTTACTGCACTTTAGGATTCTTTGTTATTTTTCTTTCATCATATCATCAAACATCTCATATTTCTAGAGGGCTTTGAAATTTGAGTTTGTATGTGATTTACTCCTAGCAAATATGACTCATGTGCCATCTGCATCTATCACAAAAGCACACCATAACAGTATTGCAGTTAAAAAGAAATCCAAGCAGCTGCACATTTAGAAGACAGATACAAAAAATACAGACTAATGCAAATTTAAAATAGTGATCTCTGGATATGTTTAAACCACCGAAGAGAAATCCCTGAGTTGGAAGTGACTTGACTCAGGCATCCCCCTGAGAGCAGGCGAGCCCAAGCCTAGCTGGTGTGTCACAGCAGACAGGACCTGCCTGGGGAGACTGCTCACACAACAGTCACGTGGGCAGGAGGCTCACAGGACAGGGACTGCACTGTGTGCACTGCTGTGCTGGTGGGTGGCTCCTCATGCAGCTCAGGAGATGCAATACAACCATTTCACAGGCTTTTAGCAGCTGGGTCATGAAGCTGAATGGCTGCTTTTGCACAGTGCTGCACCCCAGCCATAAATCCAGCTCCAGAGCCCAAGCACACAGGATCTTGTTTCCCAGCTGCCTATACACCACATTCAGGATCAAGCTTCAGGCCTGTACACTCTGCCCTAGTGTCTCAATATCCATGGGATAAATGGCTGACACACAGCAGGAAAAGTTTCAGGATACGAATTAGACAAGAGGTAATAAAATATTTCAAGAACAGGACACTGGCATTGTCTACACCTGAAGTCTTTTCTTCCTGTTGTCTATCAAAGGGCTTAAAGGTAGCCCAGTGGAGGAAACAGAGTACAGCTACTATGAGTACAGGATTAAGTCAGCAAGTGCCGACATTCCAGTGATATTATACGGTTTTGGTTTCATTACAGCTGAAGATCACAAGGTATCTGGTGCCTGTGCCTCTAAGTTTTAAAAGCAAACAGCAAGTGAGAGTCGAATAAAAAAACTGTCTCATCAGCCTCTGCAACTTCCCTCAGCCTCCACAGAGCCCTACCCCATAATCTGCTCAGCCTATTGCTTTGAAAAACAGTAATCAAAGACTTTTCCCAGTACCTTTGATTATTCTGATTTCTTAAGTATGGATTTTAGCTGATTAAAATTGTAACTTTTTCCTGTGCTGCAGGAATGAATGGATAACAATTGTAATTAAAAAGAGGACATGACCTCATTTCTACATTTATCTTTGGAAAGCCCACACTGTATCATTCTCCTTGGGATTTAATCTATTAAAAAAAGTAAGAAATAGAGATAACTTTCTTACAAGAATGTTACTGAAGATAAAATTGCACTTAATGTTGACAAAGTTGTGACCTTTAGATAACCACATGTTTTATAACCATTTTCAACTGCAAAATAAATTGTGGCTTTTAAAAAAAGCAATTAATTTTGACTAGGAGCATGAGAAAAATTAATGACTCCCTTGTGCTAAGTTAATGCCAAGTCTCACAACAAGAAGGTGTCTTCTGCCAAATTCAGTCAAAATGCATTATTTTCCATATAGGAATCCTCCCTTTCTCTGTTGCAACTCTTCATAGACCCTATGAGTTCTGCATGAGAATCCCCAGGAAAATGAGAGGCAGTAAGTCATGCTTGAGACATTCAATGCTTTTTACTGCCCTTTACACATGCATCTCTTGGACATTTTAGCTAATAAAAATCTCTGAAAGCTTTAGGAGAACACTGGAGACTTTATGCCTCAGACTTTCTTCCAGTTACTCAGATTCTTCGAGATGTAGTTCGTATCTAAGTCCTGCTGGCGCATGTTCCCACTTGCTATTGGTTAAGACAAGGCCCCACAGGTGTCCTCACACTTCGAGTTCCCTCTTATTCAGGGTAACAACGAGCAGAAAGTCTCAATGTCACTTCACCTCAGGAACAAGATGCTGAACAACAGACTAAGGTAGAAGACAAATATGCATGTGGGTGTGTATCTTGAAGACATACTGCATGCATATACATCGATGTATACAAGTTACTTGCAAATAACCTTCATTCTTAAACAAGTAAAATGCCACACAAGGGCTTCCTGACAAGAACTTCAGCCAGGAGTTGCAAAAAGCACAGCATAATTCTGTTGAATTCTGCAAGACCCCTAGAAGTTTGCACAACTTATAATGATCAAACCAGCAAACTGCTTCTTGCATGCAACATCTTTAAGAAAACATCTGCACCAGAAGAAAACCTAAATAACAAACACTTCTTGCATTTCTTTGTTCTTCTCAGACAATTGCGCTGTGCTATGCTCACAATTTTTGTCATCTCTTTCCTTCTTTCTCTGTGAAGTGTTAGAAAACATTCAGGTAAATAGGCTAATCCAAAAATCAGAGCCATAATGTAGAGAAACACTGGATGTCTACTTAAGGTGATTTTTTCTTTAGCTTCCAAGGTGCAAAAAGCTGTCTATAACATTCTGTACTTCAAAAAAATTTTAAGGGATATAATGAAAGCACAGAAGAACTTCTTCCACTTCAAGAGATTAATTACTTTGTGCAGGACTTGCAATATTAACAAAAGTCTTCAGTGAACAAACTTTGGCTACAGAAATTAACCACTCTGTCACTGGGTGGAGAAGCTGTAAATTTGGTTGCAGACTTTTAAATGAGACAAAGATCCTGTAAGAGAATGGTTTTACCCTTTTTCCTTGTTTGATTCAATCCCTCTTCTTTTGCCTTGGAAGTATCTGAAACTATTTTGTCATGAAAACTGCCTTTGATCAGGATCAAGAAAGAGCAGAAGATAAAGCATGGACCTATCCTGACAGGCCAGGTGATGGAACACATCAGCTGCAATAGCTACCATGACTTGGGCTGTATGAAATGCACCAAGGCAGTCTGAATGGAAGTTTGAAATCTCATCTGAAGTCTACTCAGAGCAAGTTAGATGAGTAGTTGTCAGGAATGATACCATATTATCCATTCTGTCTTTGGGAGGCAGGAAGGACCTGTGATCAATTACACCACATTTTTCTTTGATTCTTGACAGAGTATCTCTACATCTGCTGCAATTCACAAAGATCTTGAAGCCAGATGAGACCAAAATCCTTTGATGCAAATTTCTAGTGCATTACATCATCAGCCCACGTTTCTTACAGCTGAATCAAGAGATGCTGGTACTCAGCATGAATGATGAGAAGACTGTGTTAAGTTCTTTAATTAACTTATTCTCCAAATAAAGCGGGACCAAAGAGTATCAGTGTGCTGAGGAGATTTTATAAGGTTCCCTTATTCTTTGTTGAGGAGAACTTCAGGAGAGTTGAACGTTGACAATCCAATAATAATCACTGAGGATAAAGTCTGTTACAAGTTTGCCTTGAGAAAACAGCATTTGGTAGGCCCAGGGAGAACTGCTCTTCTGCCTGCATCACTTGAAGAGGAAGATTCCTGACTTATTGCTGTGAGGGAGAAGGTGAGGGCTGCCTACCAAATGCTGTGCGGAGGATAACCTCTCTAGCAGCAGAACCCTATTTGGTAGAACAGCAGTAAGAAGCTGTATCTTGCAAGGTATCAGCAGTTACTGAACACACACCCAAGACTGAAAAGCTTTTATAAGCTAATGCTACATGTACAGTGAGACATTAACTGAGAGCTAAGGTGTGTGAGATAAGCAAGCAATTGAGGTAGAATCTTTCCTAGAGCTCGCTAGTAAGTAATCTTACATTCCCAAGGTGACTGTGAGTAGTGCATCAGATGTACCATATCAGATGGTATAGCCCACAACAAAGAAGAGGAAGAGCTTTGAAATGCTTCATTAAAAAAAAAAAATCAGTTTACCAATTACTGGACAATAAATTGTTTTACTTGAGAGATAAGAGAATGGTTTTTTCTATAACACAGTATTTCTTGCTACATATATTGTACATCCTTCACTTCTTACTTTTGTTTTTACAAGCTCAGTATCTAGACTGCCTTTTGAAACAGTGCAAGCTGTGAGCTCCAGTAGATCTTGCTGGAACTTGTCATCTACTAAATACTTTCTCTTGCCAGTGCACATGTGATTATGGTGGCTGCAGGTTCCCAAAACCAGCTGGAGAAGAAGTCTTCACTAGCAGGCCCCTATGAGAATAGCATACGCTGGCAGAAGCTTTTGTAATACAGAGCCTCTGTGTCAGAACTAAAACAACAAGGTTTGGAAAGGCTGACTTGTTTTCGGTAATAACATCAACTGGTCTTCCAATCTTGCTGTTGGACACACATGTCCTGAGTTTTTGTTTGTGGAAAGATGACAGGGACTATTTCTAAGAATCCATTGAATATGTGGCTGTGTTGGTGGGAATGAATGGTTGGCAGTGTAGGGAAAGAGAGGCAACATATATTTGTACTCCATTCTTAATAGAGTTAATGCCTACAGCTGAAATACTCAAGATCTTATTGAAAAAAAAAATAATAGCTTAAGTCTGTAAGCTTACCTTCACAGTGATCTCCAGTAGATGATAATGAGTAGCCTTGGCTACAGATACATCTGAAAGATCCTTCTGTGTTCCTGCAGCGTCCATTTGTACAGACTGATCGCTGCTGGCATTCGTTAATATCTGCAGCAGCAGAGACAGTAAAACTGTTACACATCTGAAAATAACAGTTACTGATCAAATGGTACAAAGACCAAGTCTGAACACAACAGCAAAGCACAGTATCAATATCCAGTACTACTTAACTTGTTTGTGTTTATTAAATACAGTGAATGTAATGCAGAAAACTATATGAAACTGCAGCCTGTGTGTTTTTCTTGAGATGATTGTGTTCAACATTCTCTCCTGTAATGTCAATTTATCCCTCAATGCATAACTGGGTACACACAGACTCACAAATACACACACATGCTGCCTGAGAGCTGCTTTTGTTTCTGTTATATCTGGCAGAGGTAACAAGTCAGCCGCTGCAGTGAGTCAGCAAAACCCACAAAATACTTTCCAGCAGGATCACCACCTTTTAACAGGGTGTGGTTTTCAGATGCACACTGACAGGCTAATCCACTATTAAGTTGTACGTTAAGGCTCCTTAAAATTCTTGCCTTGTAACAGTATTAATCATCTAACTGTGGGGAAATGTCTCTCTGCTTCCACAACACTGCTAATCCCTCTGTGCTTCAGTTCTCATAAGCTGGGGTCAGCCTGAGCTAACAGATGGATTTGAACAACAAACTTAAATTTTCCTATGGAAAACTCAAAATATTGGAAGGGAGTGGCACTTTGAATTCAGAACATAGCACATGCCTTGTTTGAGCTAGGAAGCCTATTTTCCCTCTGTTATTTGCAAAATATTCATTAAGAAGCAGTATTTAAATTGACAAGGTGAGTTCTTGGTCACTTCTAGCATTTTGGCACAGCTGAATGTCTTATGGAAGGACACCTCAATTCAAATAGGAGAATGTTACTCAATGAGGTTTTTCAGGTCTGTGTTACAGCTGTACAGTCTGACCTCTTAAGTAACGGTTCCTTGCAACCACAGAAGTTTAGAATTTAAGGATCACTGAAATCTGTGGGGCTCCATGAAGCAGCTGGACATGTGTACGGGTCCTTACTTTAGAAGGGTGCACTTTAAGAAGAACAGTGTGCACATGCCAGCTCAGCTTGGCAAGGGCTCTTTTCCATGAAAGGCTCAGAGGAAGCAGTCAAATTCTGTCTACATATTTTCCCCACGTTCAGTCTGCTGTGTGTCCTGAACAGCACATTTAACTCACTCAAGACACTTAACTTACACTGATGTTTTCTTTCAAACTTCCTGACAAATTTGTATGAACGATCATTTAGTTTTACTGTATTATTTTTAGCACTCGGAAGTCTGGAACTGTTTGGTGCTGTACAGAGACACTTCGGGAAAGCTGAGGGAAAGGAATAAGAAGGAAATCCAGCTTCTGACAAGAAACATGTAGGTTTCTGTGCAATTCTACAGCCTGGAGACACTGTCCCAGATTTTCACCATTACAAAGAAGTTTCAAGTACCCTCCAGTTCATACCTCCTGTACATGCTCTAGGTTCTCCCTCAGACAATCTCACTCTTAACTTTCAACCTAATTTTTTTCCACTGGAGCAGTCCTGATGGGCATTTTAGATGTGGAAGAAATGTGGGAACTGACACTTTGGAGGTACAGGTACTGTTTCTAGAAATAGGACACCAAGCTGTCTCTCTGGAAGTGTACTACTGGAAATACAGAGACACCAGTGAAGGCAGGGTTAATTGCTCAGTGGTGAGAGGCACTGCTGGGTTCCAAAGGGGAGCAGGCTAGGTTTTTTGATTCCACTCACCCACATGGTAGAAAAAGAAAAGATAGAAAGAAAAGCAAAAGCCACTGTCCTTAAACTTCCAAAATGCCAGATATGCCACAGATTCTGCAAAAATTCCAGTTTAGCAATATAAATATTACTACATGTTCTTGATTGGCTTTATAACACGTCAAAATCTACAATGTGATCATAGAAATCATTAAATGGTTACATTCTTGGGTTTTTTGCATCAGTGTTGAACATTCAAAAGCAAAATGGGGAAAAAAGAAGAGAGATGAAAAATATTATCTAAAAGGTAAGTGCAACCTCAAGAATTTTAATCATATTCTCTTATACCTTCACACTGCTCCTTTGATGCAGAGAGTTTGAAACCCTGGGCACAAATACACCTGAAGGATCCCTCTGTATTTTCACAACGTCCATTTGTACAGTGACTGCCATACTGACATTCATTTATATCTGTGAATAGAAAGAAAGTGCAAGAAATTAACTGGGGCACAACCACCTTTTGGTTGAGCTTGGGAATATATTCAAATTATATCATAAACACAGTTATTATTCCTGAGGAATTTATTTCAATGGGATTTCAGCACTTCATGCAGGTCCCTTTGTAAGGCTGCTCTACAAACTGATCAAGGAACTCCATAGGATTATACAAAATCTCTTTTCCTAGCCACACATCGTCTTTTCTTTAGAAGGACTCAAAAGCAGCTATTTTTCTATAAGCTATCCCCAGACATCTACTTTCATCCTTCTCTGAAAGAAATATAATCATTACGTGGGCCACTTTCTTTAGCCAACATGAAAATTGCTGTGTTGCTACTTAACACTAATTTTCAAGAATTCCTTCTGAATGCAATTTATATAAATCAACAAAGCAAAAAGCAAACATAAAAATAAAATAAGAAACATATTTTGCTATAAATCCAGCCAGAATTAATTCTGTATTCTAAAATAACAATTACTGATTTTCTTCTAGCAGTGATTTTCACTTCAGAAAAAAAAAAAGTTTAGTTTTCAAATTTTATTTCTTTATTTTGGGGTTGCAGGAGTCAGCACGTGTCCTTGTTTTATGGAAAAAAGCCGTATTTTTTTTAGCTTCACTGAGGCAGGAAAAGAACTACCCTTTGCTTGTTTTTATGTGCCAGAAATCATATTACTCCCAATTATCCTGTCTTTTGCCACCACAAAGCACACAAAACCCATCATCATAAAAAAATGCTAATTATTTGAGGCACTTGAGCCATGTAGGCAGCTGTAGCACAGGGAAAGCTGGAAGATTAGACATCTTTAAATCACCATCATAACCCTTATTAACTGTTGTGAATATGTGCAGTAACTATTTTCCTCACATGTATTTACACGCATGGCTCTTTGCAAGCTCCTGTACTGCCTGCCTTTGACAAAGCCCATCTTCCCCCAGACATAAACAAAATCATTCTCATCCATATTTCCAATGACCTACAACTCTCCATTCCTCACTTGAGCCTCTAGCTCTGTAAGTAAGGCATCCTGCTGCAGCCTGGCCGAGCAGGAGCAGTGACATCCTTGGAGAGATGACAGCACACATCCACAGGTGCTGTGCTTTGGCATTCAGTAGGAGTTACTACCTATTCCTTTCTCAAGGCTAATTTCCCAGCTCATGGCTGTTGCAAAATGTGCTTGCTCTACAAAACACAATCTTTGCTCTCAATGTGCATGATCACTGCTCTAACTGAAGAATCTGTTCAAACACAGAGAACCCAATTCAAGCACACAAATTTCCAACTGAACAACAAAACTGCTTCTTACAGATTCACATTCATCTCCAGGCTGCTTGACAAAGAAACTTGGGATACTATTTCTGATTTTTGGATGGGACTCAAAGATCAAGAATCTTCCCCATAAAGCCAGCAGAAAAACCAGGAACAGAACTTAAATCTTCTGACTTTCATCTCAGAACTCATATAACTGATTCTACTGGTGCTCCCTACAGTAGGGCTAGAGGTAATTAGATTAGCTCTGCTTATCTCCGTATTAGCTTCAGTAATAATTAGAAACAGTATCTTTAAAACTGCACAAGTTGAATATTGATAGTTAACCATGCAGCTTCAAAATCCATCACAGTGATAACAACGAGGCTGAAGTGATCTAGAAAGTTTTGTCAAACCTATTTTTTAAATTGGTTCATCAATACACAGAAGTGTGGTCTAGGTACATAATGAGATACGACTTTATCTGAATGTGAAAATGTGCAGAGAGAAAAATGGAATAAAAATGAATCAGTGGTTGAAAGTAAACTTAAAAAAACCCAACTAATTATTTCAAATAGTCCCTGTACAACATAAATGCACTGAGGGACCTGGGACAATGGAAATTTCAAGACAATGAGAAAGCAGGCTGTGCAGGTGTTCTTTTCCATTTCTTCCAACATGCATTGAACATTTCACCCAAACTCCAATTAAATGTAGTCTACCCAAGTTTGAAGTGAACTGATTGACTTGGCTTAATGAAACAGAAGCAGCTGTTCCTGGCTTTAAATCCTGGAAGATTACAGTAAAAATGGCATCAAATATCTATCTGTAGCATTGTTACACTAGATATTCTATGACAAAGTACAGGCAGGGGAATGAAGTGAGTTAAAAAAATACTGAAAACAGCACTGTGGAAAACCAGAAGAGCTGCAACTGATCTAAACTAACAGAAGAAACAAATGAATTGATGGAACAATGGATTTAAATATCCTTCACAGATAATGGGAAACATTTTCCTTTTTGGTATATTTAAACGGTGCCATAATGCAGAACTACAGATTTAAGAAAATTTGTCTGCATTACATTTTCTAAAATGTGTAGGGCTCATTTCCAACATGATGAAACGTTTTTCATCTTTTCAGCTTTCTTGTAGGATGAACAAAAAATGGACTGATCACATCATTAATGAAGTGAGTAAGAACGTCTAGGCTTAGAACATTTCACAAAACAAGGAAAAAAGGGAAGCTACATGTAGTAATACAAGGGAAAAAAAATCACTTTAAACCAAGACATATTCCTTATATGACGTAGTTCTGAGCAAAGCACTGACTTCTCTCATTTTCCTCCTACCAACCTGGTTAGCAAGAATGAAACAACTGAAAGTTATGCCAGGGAATTTTCAACCAGGCTATTTTAATAAAGAGGTACAGAAATTAAGCTTAATATTGGGAAAGAAGGCAAAATTAGGCCAACATATTGAAAAAAAAAAAAAAGAGTTAAGTAATAGAGTTCTAACACAGTACATATGCCACATTTCTTGCAAGGGCACCAGGAATCTAGACAGGTGGGAAGGAACAAAACAAAGATGTATGTGGAGTAGTTTGTGCAAAGTGCAACCAATTAATTTGTTGTAAATATTTTGTAGCTTGTTACAACTCCATTAAAATCCATGAAATTATCTGAGAAATACATTCCTCCATAGTAAGTCAAATGATAACACCAAATATGCAGCTATGACATGGCAGATCTGCTCAGACAGCATGACTTCAGAATACAGGGTGGTTGAAAATGGTGTAATCTGCACAGTAAAATTGGTGGTGACGTTCTGACAGCCACACCATTGCTTCACTGCAACTTGGCTCTAATCTTGATCCATAGATCAGCACCACATTGGCAGCTGGAGCACAGCAGATCCCAGCCACCAGAACTGTTTAAACCAAACACTGCTCTTAGACTGCTTTGTGAACTGAACCGAATCACAGAACTGGGAGCCATTACAAAATAAGCCATGGAAGTGCACTGACAGTCATGCAAACACACCCTCTGTGCAGGTTATTGTAGACCTGTGTAGGTAACACAGTTATTCCAACAATTAAAAATTATAGGGCATGTGTTACATGGAGTGGGCAGGAATATTCGCAGCAGATAACAGATCCTTCACAACTAATGCTAAATTCAAGTTTCTGGTAGTGTCCCAAAAAGCGGCACTCAAAACTGCAAAAGATTATTCCTTTTTCTAAATGAAAAAAGAGTTTTTCTTTTTCTATTAATTTTCTCTTTCTTACCTCTATTTCAAATAGTCAAAAGTGATTTTGGGAAAAAAGAATTATTCTAACATTTACAAACAAATCAACCAAAGTAAAATGTGAGAAACCTGTCCTAAACCCCTAACCTAAAGTGAGACAAGGGGCTTTAAGATATGCTAATGTTTTGCTAGAAGTACAGGTAATTAAGGAGTTTTATTAATATGCTCCATGAGCAAAATCCCATATTCTACTGAAAAACCTGTGAGTCACAGTGATGTATTAGCACTCATTTGTCTTTCCACTTCCGAACAACAACCTACTAGTATAGTAGTATTTCACTGACAATAATCCCCTTTCTGTTCCATATTTTCTGTTTCAAGAATTTTGTTTTGTAGTTTATAATTATATAATTTGTTATCTGGATTCAATTCTCACTTACCTACAGTAAAACAAGATTTCCTCTTATATACTGTGTCTGAGAACATAAAGTAATTTCAAAAATCTCATACTTTCATTTACTCTTGAATGAAATGGGGACCCAGGGCACAGTCATCAGGTTGCAACACTGATTATGAAACAGCACTTCAGAACAAGAACTACAATCAAGGAGACAAAGAGTACTAATCATACCATGGCACTGTCCGTTCCAGCCTCTGAAGCCCACTCTGCAAGGAATGCACTGGTAAGAGCCAGGAGCATTAAGGCACTGTGCATCTGGACAGGTAGTTGGAGTCAGGCATTCATCAATGTCTTCAAAAGAGAAGATAAAAGGAAATACTGGTCAAAGCCTTAACAGAGCACTGAACAATAATCTGACTCTCCTCTTGCGCCACTAAAGCATTCAAAGAGTTGTGTAATTTATCTGTGAGAGACACAGCAAAGAACAAGTTCAGACAGACTTGTTCCAGCCAAGGGGCATCTCTGAGAAATACAGTAGCTCATAATACATGCAACTGAATCTGAATTCTCTGTTATTCTAAAAATCTTCAGTGGGTCTTCCAGAACATACAGCATATTAGATTTTTGGCTACAGCAGGTAAGAATAACTTTCCTTATGTTACTCCTTTACCATACTGAAGTGCCTGAGATTCTTTCTATACTAAGACTTTGAAAGCTCATTGCAACAGCAGTAAAATTGTAACTCAGGCTTCCAAAAGCAAAGCAGAATTTGGTATTGTCCAATGTTGTAAAGTTATTCAGCATGTAAGTGCTATGTGGACTAAAAACATAATTTGTGTGAATGAGAATTGAAGATGCTTACATGATGTAAGGAGTTAATTTTGTCTGAAAGAAGGCACAAGCCACATAACTGAGGCTGGCAGTGCTTAGGGTGATAGAGGGACTTTCTGTATCAGGCAAGGTGCTAGATTGCCCCATGACAAGAAGGGATAGATCCTGAAAAAGTCATGGAACTCACGTTCAGGCTCTGAGCAAGAACAACTTCTTATCCTGCACCAAGGAAACCCGTAATATATGCAACATATGCAATCTAGAGGAGACTGCACACAAAAAACAACATTCAAAGACAAGCTGCTGTTAAGTGACCAATGATCAGAAGATACTGGAATCAAAACTGTGTAGGCAGCCTCCTTGCAGTCTGCTTGCATGTGTGAGATAATTTTATAATATGGTATTTAATTACACAATAATTATAACCTTTCTCATGAAATGCTTGCTTCATACAGCACACAGAACTAATTAGACTGTCAGTCACCTCTAAACTCAGCTTCCTAAGCATCTGTCCTTTTCCTGACCCATGTCTAGCAGTTTTGTCTTCTGCAATTAAAGATTGCTACTCAAGCACAGATCATAGAGAGGGAATTCACTCCTAGTTTTGAGAACAAGCTCACAGAACTCAAGGAGCTCCCAACACTCATAATTTAACTGGACAATGCTCCGAGCATTGAATATCCCAGAATTGAATATCCCCACTCCAAACAACTCACTGGATGTAGGCAAATCACAATTTTTCATAGAATTGCAATTGTCCAGCTTAGAATACTTTCTCATAAAAACATCAACAGGCTTCTTCAGCTGCTACAATGCAGACCTGCAGAAGGTTCTCATGAAACTGCTGTGGGATTTTTTTTTACCTAATTAACAAAGAAAATAACACCTCTGCTGTAATTTCTTCTCAGAACGGTCTGGACTGTGTCTGCCCTCAAAACATAGAACATGAATGATGTACTTGGTACAGAAATTTTCAGTCAAAATAAAGTCTAAATGCTGCAAAGTTTAAAAAAAAACACAAGAAGATTCTGTAAGAATACTTCATTCTATGCAGTGATGTTCAGCCATGATGACAACACTGTTCTACATAAACAACAGACTCTACAACAATAAATCTGCACTCTTTACATCCCCTTGGCTTGGCCCTTGACAGAGCTTGTGTGAGTACAGCTTAAAGGCAGAATGAAGACGGGGCAAGGAAGTGCAGGTGAACTGTGAGTACTGTGTGCAGCTTGGAGAATTCTTGCCTTTGTTTTTGAACTGTGCAGGGGGTGCAAAGAAGCTTTTTGTGGAATCAGAAATCTGTAGTAGGGTGATGACATGGTGAAATGACTCCCTGAATGTGTCATTTCCTTGGTTTGATGGATTTATAGGAGGGTTTTTCCCCTTAAGCAACCTTAAATAACTTTCAACAGAGAATACAAGTTAATAACAAATTTGATGTAGTGTAATAGTCTGATTTCTAGCCAAATTGAATCACAGATTCCCTAGTCACAGAGAAGATTTGCAAAGACTAGTTGTAAGAGTGGAGTCTGTGAAACATTTAAATAAACAAATAAATAAATAGGAAGAGGAATCTTTTAGCATTTCTCAGAGCAGCAAATAGGTCCATGGCAGCTTTAAGTTGCTTATTTGCCAGGCAACCTAACATGTCAGCAATTTTATTCTGTGCTATGTAATTTAAGACTAAAGCATGAACAAAATTATGTTTAAAATTAAATGATTTCTTGGGGTTTTTAGTTCACCATTCAAGTTGAAAATGAAAAAAATACTAGGAAAAAAGACCAAAATGTCACGTTAACAAATAATGTGAAGCTTGGAAGGTCAGATGTGTTAGGATCTCCTGCAACATGAAATATCTTCTTGATATAAATTTAAAAAGTCAACCTATCATTTGCTACCTGATATAATACAGGAGAAATTACAACTTTTTTTTTTTTTTTTTAACAGAAACTTGGCAAAGCAGGTAAGGTCTAACAATGAAACTAAGTGATTGCATGCCAAGATATCATAAAGTGGCTGTTCCAAGATGGTTCTGTACATAGTAGGGGAACTCCTTTGCAGCATCTTAAATTTAAATAACAGGAATTGAATGGCAGTTCCAGACACCAAATACTGACAAAGATTGAAGAGTACTCACAAAGGCTTCTTGTTTAAGATTGCATCCTCTGAGATTTGCAACCCTTTGCAACTCAAGCTGCAGTGCTAAGTCCCCCTTGAATACCAGGGAATGTTAATCACTTCAAACAGCACTAGTTTGGTACTGTTTTTGTGCTATCAATAAATGGTAACTTCACCTCTGCATCACCACTAGTGAAGAGTCCAAACCTACCTTCACATTCCCCTCTCCTGTTCATTTGGTATCCACTATCACAATATTCACATCTGAATGAGCCAAGAGTGTTTATACAAAAGCCTTCTCCACAAGTGTGAGGTCTTGAACATTCATCAAAATCTGAAGATGATAAAGAGAAGTTAAGAGAAGCTGCTTCACTAAAGTATTGAATGTTTGCACCTCCTCAAAATTCTGCTTTAACTAAACACTAAGTAAGCTTGGATTTTTGAAGCTGTTTGCAAGCCACCTCGCTGCTTATAATCACAGAGAGAATGAGTTTGAGAAGCAGCCAGGGTATGGAGCGTGGCCTGGGAGAACCCCTGGCTGCAAAAACAATGTGTGTTGCTGCATGTAGGCAGTGCCCAAGCCAGCACCAACCTAAGGCAGACCACAGCCCCTTCAGGCTGTTTGTGTGGCATTGTGAAGTCTGTGGCTGTTTGCAGCTATATTTAAAAATATGCTTTGTTCCAGCTTCTACTCTTTGTAAGAGTGTTGAATATTTGTATTTTACACAACAGGTGTTTTTACTAAATGGTAGTTTTCCTGAACTGTTCAAAAAACAAACAATTTTGTAAAGGAGTATCAGCTACTCAGTGCTTTCCTCACCACAATACCTGGTGAGAGACAGTTAAATATTCTTCCAGACACCAGTCCAGTACCACTGACATCAAGGAAAAAAGAGGTGAAAAGGGAAATTTTAGGAGGCTTTAGCTCTGCTTCTTAAGTAATTTTTATATTTTTATTTTCTATAAAGGAGACTAGGTATTACCAATGCAGTCAGTTCCATCTTCGCTGGCCATGAACCCAGCTTGGCAAATACATAGGAAACTTCCTTCTGTATTTTCACAGCGTCCAAGGGAACAGAGATGTGGTGCCTGATTGCACTCATTAATATCTACGAAAGAAATGAAAACATAAGACAATAGAATAACGTATTTAACATATTTAGTTGTGATTACTTCTGTGCACTCTATGCCATGCATTTGAAAAGACTGCTCTTGTAATCATTTTAACTATTTGAAAAGGTATATATGTTTTCTCTCAGAGATGCAAAAAAGATGTATTAAACAGTTTTGGTTGGAGAAAAATGCTCTTACTGGCTTAGACTGTAAGAATATTGGATTGGCCTGAAGAACGTGACATGATTACAGTTCAAATCACAACACTGTGTGCAACATGAGCACAAGCTGCAAGCATGGAACATTAATAAAACTTGGATGAAATAAAGGGATTCTAGGTTGCCATTTGGCTGTGTTGCATAATTTATTTTTCAATACTGGAGTTGCACCTGACAGCATGTGTTACAGTGCAAAGCTTTGGTGGCATGAACATTTTATAGCATATGATCTATTGATACAATACACCCTTTCTGATCTAAGTTACAGAGGAACCAATATACTCTGAATGAAGCAAAGATACCTGTACAGCTGCTTCCAAATCTGAAATGGCTCATATAGGACCCATTTGTGCTCTGCCTTATGTTCATCAGAGGCCTCTGTTCTAGAATTTACTAGCTTAAAAGGGGATGAAGACCTCACTTTGCAGATCTCTCACTATGCTTCTGGGTTGTTTATGACACACTTTCTCTTTTCAGTAGCAGGCTGAAAGGAATGACCTAACAAAATGCCTGGAGTTAGTCCAGCTGCAGAGCTGGTAGCTGGGTAAATCACTGTGAGAAACAGGCACAAATTCATTCTTTTTCCAAACAGAGGTGTATTTCCTCCTAGTAGTCTGCCTTTTAGATACCTACCTGATATATAGCTGAGAGGAGATGGCCTGCCTAATCACTTTTCCTCTCACATCACACTGGGAAATATTTAATTCTATTTCATTAAATTCACACTCATTTCAGAGCAGCTGAAAGGCTGTATTAGAGATTACCTTGCAAAATTTATTTGGCATTAAAAAACCAAACAAAAAACAACAACAAAAATAACCACCTTGTAGTTTGGAAGCATTCAACAAGATCTCTCGACTGCTCTGTAGAGATTTCCCCTAACCAGATTCTACATTTCAAGCATTTCACACCATGGTTATTTCAGATTTCTGAAAGCATCATTTCATACCAATGCACTTCGTCTGCTGATCATTAAGTTTGTACCCCTTGTAGCAGATGCAAGTGTATCCCACAGGCAAATTAACACAGTGTCCTGCTCCACAGATATCAGGATTAACTGTACATTCGTTGATTTCTAAGCAAACAAAGAGAAATTTAATGTTAAACTTACTCATATCGTTCAGTGCACAATACTCAGTAATCCAAGCAGAAAGCTCAGGCCTGAAAGCAACTGTAAATCAAGTTTGCAACTCCTGAGTTTCTCTAATGGATACCTTATCTGGAAGAATCTAGAAATCATCTAGGCTTTTCCTAGTGACATAATCTTATGTTCCATCCAAGATCTATAAATCAGTACATAAAATTTAAAGTAAAATGAAGATAAGGTAATATAAAATAATAATAAAAAATATGGCTCAACCTTTGCATTGCACATTAAGAAAAAACTGTAGTGAGTTTCTGATTACACTGGGTATTCTGATTTACAGAATACTCATCTAATAATGGCTTGGATGTATTTTGTAAGATAAGAAGATTCAGATATGGGCACAGCATTGGATGCTAAATCCTTACAGTAGCTTTAGAAATTTCCAAAGTACATGCATTACTGCAGCAAATACTAATGACTGTGTTCTGTTGCTACAAACTAAGGTTATACTGCAGCATTAAATTCTAATTCCTGAAAAAGAAGAAATTACTGTAAAGAAGAATTATCCAGACTATGTAGAAACAGGTCACATTCAAATGTAACTAAGTTCTAAATACAGAAATAGGGCACTCAAAAACGTCTCGAACTGCATTCAGTTTTTTAAATTCTGTTTAGAATTTTGTCCTATAAATCTTACTGCACTTGTACTTTCTTATCTCTGAACAATGTATTGATTTATAGCATACAGCAATTTCTAGTTCTACTATTTTTCCTGAGGAAATAAAAAACAGGACATGGAAAACTACCGTTTTCTTTTTACTAACTGATGCGAGTTGCCAGCAGGGTAACTTTCTCTCCCTGTACGGAAGCTGGGAGCTGGCTGGCAGAAGGGGCACAGTCACAGAAGAGCTCACTTCTAGTTTGATGACAACAACTATTTGAACCTTCCTATGGGATTGATGAAGTGTAATTACAGCAAACAGAAGTCAGCAGTTGAATGCTTACAGAAGGACAGGATGCTTTCTCGGCACTTACAGCACATTCAGGAGAATTCAATTGCAGGCAGAATTGTACAAAAAACTGGGTGATTTAGACCCTGTGTGCAATGCATCAACTCAAAACCCCATTCCTGCATGAAGGAAAGCCATTTTGAAGAGTTCATTTATTATTAAAGTATGTGAAATTTCTCCCCCTGAATGAAAATCAGGAAACCTCTTTGTAGGCCTAAATATCTCTACCTAAATATGTACCTATATCTAAATATATGGGAATGCATCTTACAGTATTTACCAGGATACTGCATTCACTTCAAAGCCTGTGTTCATTCTAACTGATGTGACATTGCAATGCTCTCACGTATACAAATATGGTACATTCACATTTTATTTTTCAGATGTATAGCAAAAGAAATTTTGATGTCTTTTCGACACAGCTGTCATTTAGACAAATTTCAGCTATGGCAGGTGCATTACTTGCATTTCTGTTACTTTCACTTCTCAACACATAGATGTAGATGAGGCAACTCTCAATATATCAAAAAAGGATGAAGCACAAACATCAGAAGAACATTTCAAAATACATCTTCCAGTAAAATCTCACCTGCTTTTTGCAGAACATTCTGATCTACATCCCTTGAAGTCTACATCTCTCAATGAACATCATCATGTGTACTTCATGAATACACATGCAGACTGTCCAACAACCTGACTTGTACTCAAGAAGTATTCAGTTCTGGACATTCCTTGCAGATCTGCAAAGGAAGTCCAGAACTGAATCTCAGATGAATTATTAATTTTATCTTCTATCCTTTACTTATGGGTACAAAACCAGCAGGTACACCCTGGAAGGATCTGGTCCTGGCTCTCTTGATAGCAGCCTCATTGTTGTGCTGTTCTGCACTTTCTCCACAATATTCTTTCTGTTCTACAACCACATTCTCTTCACTACACTAATTCAGCAAGAGCACAGAACAACAGTGTCAGAAACTCAGTGACTTCTGAATTAATTGTAGTTCTAAAAGAGAAATACAATACCTGTAACTTGAGTAGGTGCAATGACTTGACTTGCACTTGAAGTAGAGGCTTCAGGAGCAATTTCAACAGGCAAAGGAGGGGATGTTTTCTCAATCACTACTGTGTGAGACATGGAATGGAAATCAATCACATCCAAAAAACCCACCTTAAAGCATTCAAAACCACCAACCCTTAAAGAGTTCACATATGATACTGAATAAGTTAGGCACTATGGAGATTCTAATTTGTTTATTCTGCTTTGATCTACAGTAGAAAAAAAAATGTAATTGAGGTATTCATCATTCTACTGCTTATGAAAAAACCCACTGAGGTGCTAAAGAAAACAAACACAATTGTAAAACTTCTCCAGCAAAAGTTATGCATAAATCTGCAAAGAGCCACCTAAGCACAGTTTCCTCTTGAAAGGAGTACAAGGCTTCCACCTCTGCCAACATTAAAATTCTCATGCACACAATCCAGGATATCACTTCTTAAAATATGTCTTTATCTCCTAAACAAGTCATCAAGCCAATGCCAACCTCTCAATTCCTCCGACTTCTGCTTCTATGACATTTTTTGATCATGAAGAAATTGCATTTGAAGTTCCAATCATTTTTTCATTAACCTCTGTTAGAATTCCTACTTTCCCATTCTTTTAAGAACTGTAAGCACTATCTCATACTGAAAGAAAAGATAAAATAATTTACCTGGAAACTGTGGATGCAGGTTAATTGTTGAAATTCCAGGAGAAAGCTGGGGCTGCCCAGGCTCTAAATAAGGCTGTTTTTCTTGATCAATGGAAGCTAATTCCTAGAAAAATGATTAAAAAAATAACATTCTGAAAACATTCCCTTAATTCATAGCTTACCCACAAACTCCTGGCTTGAAACACTGCTAACATTCTCACATGAGTGGCTTTTGATAGCAGATCATTAATCACCACCAATTTCAACCTGAATGAACATGGAATACTATGCTTATACAATGGCATACAATTTAACATTGATTTTACTTGAAGAAGCCATTTCCTGGAGCTTATTGAATCTTTCTTTGGCTTTGTCCCTCCATAATTCTCCAATTCTCTGGTCTTTAATTGCTTACAAATAGCATTTGAATGCAGTTCAGCAGCACACAAAAGTATAAAATCAAATCTAGGTGTCTGACAACTGTGCAAAGGTTCCTTCTTAGCTATTGAACCCATTATCTTATTTTCATTGAAATGTTAGATGCTTGTACATCTGTAGGAAAATGAAACAGAGCACAGTTGCAATTATTCTCAACAAATGCCATTACCTCCAGCATAGAGAACCTGAAACCTCCATAATGGGGGACTTCACACTTGCTCCTCTCCAATGAACACAAGATACCCTAAACAAACTATGAAATTAACTCAGGCAATAATACCTGTCTCATAAGCAGATGTCACAAATGCTTCTGAGGGCTTCATAATGTTTTTCTCTCATTTGTTTTCTCTAGCTGTTAGTACCTGTGTCTCTTTTTCATGGTCTCTGCATTTTCCAGTATCCTCTTTAAAATACAGTCTCCAGAATGGGATAGAGCAATATATACCAGACCCTCAAACTAATGCCTCTAAGAGAGGTTAAAATAATCATTCCTGTACCTCACTAACTGTCTGTTATTGTATAAAATAACAACATTAACTCTTTTTGCCTCAGGTTTTGAACACTAAGTCCACAGTGACTTGTTTGTTCATCATAAATTCTAACTCCTTTCAGTTATCTGTTTCCCATATCATACACATGGTGTACATTCTAATTCCTAGATAAATTACATCATGTTTTACCTGATCAGGAGCTGCAGTTGCCACTAAAACCAGAAAGAAAAAAGAGAATTAATCAATTTTCACAAAACATTTTATTACATATTTTATCACGCTTCAAAGTGATCGTGGTTGTAACGCAAAAAATTCAGGCTCAAACCTCATTCCAAAATAGTGCAAACATGAAATCATGTTCCTGAAGCAAGTGCAAAAACTAACCTGAAACCAGAATAAGATTCTACACACCATCTAATGTTTATTTACTCGGTATTCAGTTGTCTTGTAGGTTTCTCAGTTCTTTACCTGCTTCCTCAGAAACAATTTGACAAACTCACATGCTATTAACTCACTGATGAAACCTTTTCAATTCCTTCCAAGGGATAACAACATCTGTAAATATTTTAAAGGTAAATTAATATCATAATGATATATAACTTACCACTAAAATTTGCAAGGATTCATTACAAAGAAAAAAGGTTTGAAATTTGTCTTTTCTTTAGACAAGCAAGAGTGTTTCTTTCCCTCCACAAATACGACTTTTTTTTGGGGGAAGGAGTGGTAGGAATTTCATATAAGCTCTTATTTTCCATTGCAGTTTCCTTTTTAAAATTGATATTTATTTATTTTAAGTCTTACAACACATGCACTGTCTTTGATCTTAAACATTATTGATATTAAAGCAGTCTCGCTCTTTCTCCATGGTCTCAGCATCTGGTAGGACCTACCCACAACCTGTGAGAAATAAATCAGGTAATGCAACACATCATGGAAGCTCTGCTGTGGGGAGTGATGCCTCTCGGCCCTGCGCTGTCCGCAGCTACCACGCAAAGAAACAAACCATGGAAGATACATGCACAGAAATAGATGAAAGACTAAATTTTCCCACTCTCACCTTCTTGTACAGCCATCTCAGTCTCACTTTTCTGTGAGAAGGTCAGTGCCTCCACTGGCTCTTCCTTTGCTGGGAGAGGTGGAGGAGAAGTACCTTTAGCAACAGGTTGAGTAATCGGGGTCTTGCCAATGGCAGGTGGCTGTACTCTAACTGCAGGGTGATGATATAGCTTGTTTCTGTGAGGGCCAGAAACCGTATAACCCATTCCACCAGGGCAGATTTCCTTAAAAGCAGCTAGATTTGGGATGGGAAAATATTCCTTTTAGGAGTCTAAAAGTGCAATATGTTGACATAGTGGAAAATATAATGACTACCACTAAGAAATTTAATCTCATATTGTATATACATTCTTACAAAAAACCTCTTAAAGAGAAGCTATGCATTGCATGCTAACACGACGGAGCATTCTCCCAAAAGCAAGTTCTGGCTGTTTTTCCCAGAAGGTTTCCATTCCAGTTTACCATTTTTCTTCAGTTCTGCTTATCTGTCAATATATCAAGATATTTTTTTGAACTTATCCCCTTCAAACAGAAGAATATCCTTTCTGTGTATTAATTAAAATGTGCAAATCGTCTTTATCATCTATACTGCATAATGAATGAAGATCACTACTGTTATTATCTTCCTTTTTGTAGAATCAAAGCGAAAAAGCTCACCAGCCCTGTACTAGAGGAGTCTAACACTATCAACCAGTATCAACACTGATCCACAGGATCCCGCCTGACTACATCAGAGGCTTCATACCAGTCCAGATCCAAATTTCACTGAATTGAAAAAGGATGGCTAAAAACAAGATGGGGATCATAAGAAGCCAAATCACTACTGGAAGAGAGGGAAATAACCTCATTTATAAAGCTGGTACAGAAAAAGTTAGTCAGGCAACAACACGTGCTCTATCCCTACAGGTGCTCTATACAAGCATGTTTTGCTGTTCTACTGGAAGAGTAAAATGAGAAAGAAATACACGTCAGTCTTCCTCCTCATCAAAGAGAATAGTTATGCTCCTGTCAGGGTGACCTTCAGGGGTCTTGAGGGGGCAGTACTTCATTGTCCTTATTGCTCTAGGTAAAGCCATGTTGGGATGAAACAAAGTTTAATCTCCCGTGTGGGAATTCTTGGCTGCCTGAGGGATGCGCCAAGTGAGACATTGTAAGTTCATAAATTCTGCTCTGAACACATCAAGGTTTTAAAATTAATTAGCATCTAATTTAAAATTAATTAGCATCTAAAATAAAAGCACAAAGTACTAGCTAAAAGCACTCCACAGATGAGTTAAACTACACATTAATCACAGTATGTATTAACTGCACAATGTGTCTTAGTGGAATAGATGGTGTCTTAGAAAATCTGAACAGTCAAACTCATTAAATTGAATGGATTCAGAATAAGGAAATACTTTTTTGCTGGGACATCTAATATCAAAACTTGCCATAAAAACACCTAACTGAGGGTGGGAATTCTGTTCAAAAGACTGAGACAGAAAATTTCATGTCTGTCCTTTCAGATACATACTTAGGATACAGGAAATCTTGCTTCAGGTCATATTCTCTCAAATGAAAAACAGAAATGTGAACCTTATTCTAGCACAGCCCTGATAAGAGCTCTCTGCACCTGGACATACAAATCTGGTCTCTCAGTGTCTCTTTAGGAGATGGTTTACTTTGTATGAATATTTTCAAAGCTTTTTATTTTTGTGGCTTTTATACTACCATGGGATGCTGCAGTAAATACATTACCCCATTCTGGAGTATCCCACTTTCACACATTTTTCATAGAAAACTCTGAAACATTATGAATTTAACCTGTTACAAAAAGGAACATGTTTTTAAATCATGCAAGTAGTCATTAAATGGGAAAAGCTTGTTAGAATTTTCTAATACCAGATTTTCTCTCTAAAGTCTTTTCATTAAGAACAAAATCACTAACATAACCAATTCCATGAGATACTTGATGTATTTTTTGTGATCAGATAGCAGTCAACATAAGGATGTATTCTGTGCTCCACTATATACAATATTGGGCATAAAGCCTCATGCAATATTCTCACACATGTAAAACACCTGCACTTAAATTGCAAGTCATCTCATGGGAATATATTTTTTCTCCATTAAGGAGCCATAGAAATATTATTTATCCAAAAGTGAACTGGAGTTTTAAAATCTTGATCAATCATCTAGTGACCCAATGGTCATGCAGGAAACAGTGGCTTTAAAAATCTATTGAAATGCTCAAAACTGTTGGTCACTTTCATTCCTGTAAGTCAAACTTAAGAAAGTAAGGAATCTGCAGCTCTCATCATATCTCTGATAGTCTCTGTGGATTTCCCAAAGCACCTAGCTGGTTTGAAAATGTAAATCAATATAAAATATGTCAGAAAAACACATGACCTGCATCATGAGAGTGGTATCTGCAGCAGCTTCAAGTAAGCACAGTGGATTCTCACTACAAATACCTGGGCTAAAATACTCAAGAGACTGGACATCATGTATATTACAACAAGCAATGATGCTTTTAAAATAAATTAATTTGATCCTACCTTTGGGAAAAACGATAATATTAAATTGATTTTGCTTTAAGACTCCATGGGCATTTAAATTTTAAGCAACATCAGGGAATAAAAAGTACTTGAAAGCAGTGATCAGTATCTCTATGTGGTATCTTAATCTATAACCAATCTATAGCCAAAGTGAGAGTGGTGGCCAAACAAGCTGATATTTTTGAAGTCCTTATATATTTAAATAACAGCAGAACTCCAAGGGAACACTGATAATACAAGAGAGCTTTATGTATCAAATAAGTAATTGTTTAAGTCAAAAATGGCATGAAAAGTTTAACTACTAGTTTATTGTTAAGAAGGCGATTCTCTCCTTAGCACATTCTTCAGAATGGGTAGTAAAGAAATGAAAGAAGGTGAGAAAGTAGAGATATTACCATACATATCCTACTAACTGCAATACAAACTACATTTCATATTGTTCTGTAACCAAATTTTCAAAAGCTGCCATTGTTTCACCAAAGTGAAAAACAACTGAAGAGTATTAGCCACATTTTGGGTTACTTTTCCTGTATCTACAGTATGTATTGTGGTGGTTGGTTCTTTGGTTTTTTTTAGAGCATGCATAACAAATTAGGGGGCAAGGGCAAGAGCTTGTATTTTTAGTGGGAAGTTCTTACCTGTTCCTGGGAGTGGACACTTCTCACAGTGTGGGCCCCAGGCTTTGCCAACACTGCAACAGCAAAGCTGCTTGCTGAGGTGAACAGAAAGAGGATGCATGCATTGCTTTCCTGCACTAACAAACCGGTAGCAGGGTCCTTTCTCTTCAGCAACTACAGGGTTATCAGCTGCAATGAAAGTGGAAGAAAGGATGGTACTGTTCACATGAAAAGCAAAACAGAGAATCGCCACTAGGTTTCCAACACCACTTAAACAGCTTAATATTCTGTCTGCAGAAGTTTTATTTCAAACACCTATCTCAGATGAGAATCACAACATTAAAAAAAATCTTAATTTGCATCAAACACTCCTGAAATTCAACTTACCCTAGACCAAGGATAAGAAGTATTTCAAAGAAAAACAACAACAAAAAAAGTAAATTCAAACCCAGCAGTTGCCATGCTGGCACAATGAAGAGTGAGAATTGTGTTTCTCACTTGCACACAGCTGCTGAAGATCAGTCACTGGCACTATACAGTTGTGCCAAGCTACGATTAATACGAGGTAAGAGAAAGCTAAGACCCATCCAGCTTTCTAATTTATGCATCCACATTAAGATGAAGTTAACAGTTTTGGGTAACATGTTCGCTCAACTCAAAAAATACAAAGACTACCTGATTTTCAACATGACACGTAAAAGCAAAACGGAAACCCAACAACCAAATCCTTTATTCTGGTGTTCAGCTGAAAAGCAGTATGAAGTTCTTTAAACTGCTGAGAAACTCAGCAACTGAGTGTCATTAACTACTAGCATAAGATAGTTATGCTAGGAAAAAAAAGGACTCACCTATGACTTCAAACTATAACTTTATTTTATAAATGTAAAGATAGCTCAAAGAAAGAAATTAGGATTATAGCTACTTTTTACTTGTACATATTTTTTGCAAAAAAAAAAAAGTGAAAAAATTAGTTGTTTTTCTTTTCTTCTAGCAGAGGTAATTGATCATAACCGAAGTAAAAGCTAACTGATAGAGGGAAATATTTGCATCCACATCATTCACAACTTTTTCTTTTTCCTAATTATTTCTTAATTTTTAATTCTTCTTAATTAGAAGGAAAATGTGCTAAATATCATCATGGGCTAAATGTTTATTAAGATCAAAGCTGTAGAGGTGGAAAAGGGGAGAGGAGGACACAAAGATGATTTTGGCTGAAACTAGCAGAAAGGGGCGTAAAAAAAAAAAAGTGGAGACTCCAGGCTACTGAGAAAGACTGAATGTATTCGGGTGCTGGAGATGGCCTTGAAGATTTAGAGACAAGAAAATCAGAAAAAGATAGCCAGGACCCTGGGCCACTGGTGGACACCAAGGTTTCAAGGAAAAAGAAACAGAAAATAGGCAGGAGCACTGAGACTGACTAGATAAAGGGAATAAACTGAGAATATGAGTTGGGGACAGAAAAACAAAGGTGACAGATGCAAATAGTTGGGACCAGTCAAAGAAATCTTCATCTGAAATGTAACTAAATACTTAATTTGGTATGTTGATTAGCACTATTACTTACGTATGCATCTTGAGAGGGTAGGATCTGGCACAAATCCCATTTTGCAGGTACATCTGTAGCTGCCCATGGTATTCAAGCACTCACCATTAGGGCATACTCCCTGTAACTGACACTCATTGATATCTGTGGGAAAATTGAAAAGATCAGATGATGAAACATATATAAAATTTCTCTTTCTTCAGAAGTTCTCGCTTTGTTTTTTTTAAATATATGAAGGACAACTGTTACAAATTAACACTCTAATCAACATTTTTTCCCATACTGACATGTGATTCATTTTAAAAATGCTGCTGAGAACATAACAGAAACACAAATTTATACATCATTCTTAAATACCCTGAATTAGAAAAACAAATACACTTTGACCGGTTTATCAACTCTTCTCCTGACTATATGATTGCTTGCACAGCTCAACACAACTCACAAGAACATTCACAAAGGCAAGTTTCAAACAATCTAGTATATTTTACAAAAGGTGGAATGCTGCTTACGCTTAATAGAGTTTTTATTAGTATTATATTTAAGAGTGCTCAATGGTTCATTATGCTGAAAGAAGCACAATGCAAAAATACTATCTGTAGCCCAAAGGAACTTGATGGCAATATGCTTCAGGGAGCACAGAACACACCTGACATGGAAAGAATTGAAGCAGCGGCAACACAACTTCTTAATTATGATAAACACGAGCCAGCAGTGCCCTGGCAGCCAGGAGGGCCAACCCTGTCCTGGGGGGCATCAGGCACAGCATGGGCAGCCAGGCAGGGGAGGGGATTGTCCTGCTCTGCTCTGCACTCAGAGTGCTGGGGGCAGGTTTGCTCTCCACTCCAGTGCTGGGGGCAGGTTTGGGCACCACAATGTAAAAAAGACATTAAACTATTGGGGAGTGTCCAAAGGACAGGAGGAGCAGCTGTGGTTACTTGGTCTGCTCAGCCTGGAGGAGACTGAGGGAAGACCTCACTGCAGTTACAACCTCCTCATGAGGGGAAGAAGAAAGACACTGATCTCTGTGGTGACCAGCGACAGGTGGCCCAATGGAATGGCCTGAAGTTGTGTCAGGGAGGTTTAGGATGGATATTAGGAGAGGTTCTCCACCTAGAGAGTGGTTGGGCATTGGAACAGACTCCCTAGGGAAGTGGTCACAGCATCAGCCTGGCACAGTTCAAAAAGCATTTGGGCAACACTCTGAGGCAACTGGTGTGATTCCTGGGCATGATGCTGTGCAGGATCAAGACTCGATCCTTGTGGGTCCCTTCCAACTCTGCATGTTCTTCAATTCTTGAATTGAACTGCTTGAATAAAGTTTGCTGTTATGAGGCCACCTGTACAAGTGTTGCTTTCAGGGTCTGATAGAATAATCCTCCCACTACCCAAGCACTGGGCCTCAGGTCTGTATCACACTCCTGGCTGCATCCATCGTTCACTTACTCTTAAAACAGGACCTGTCTAACAATCATCTGGATACCATCTGTACCTAAGGCAGCCAAACCAGGTTTTGATTTCAGGGGACAGCAACAACATAGTTTGCACTGATAATCCAAACATCAAAATAGTAATAAAAATAAAATTTAAAAATCCTCTAATCCATAATTATGTATCATAAATTGCTGTCTCCTCTTTCAGAAAAATGGAGAGAGTAGATTGAAATAGACCTACTTTTAAAAAAATACACCTATTATTTTTCCATCAAACTTTTTCTCCCCATCCTTAAGGCTAGGAAAAAACATCTACATTGCTTTGCTGGGTAAACAAACTTCAAGTGGAAGTCAGAAATTCCAGCTAGTTCTTTGAAAAGCAGGCATTAGTGACCCTTTATCTAAAAGATATAATATTTATTCTCTTTCCTTTTAGCTTTTATTATACCAACCTCACTTTATTTGATCTCATTTTATGTTGCTTCCTAATTCAACATCATCACTGAGGGTAAGAGGTTCAATATACAAAATGTAACAGATGTGCCAAAGTTTGCATTTGGAAACCTATAGAAAAATTCTTTCTTCTTCATTTCTCTCCATTAGTTTGGCTACCTGTACCATGACACAAGAGTGCACAGTACAGCAGACTCTAGCAGCTGCCGTATCAGCCACAATTTTTTTCCAAATACTCAGTGTTGAGCTTATCCCTCAGCCCTTCCACTGCTATACCTAATACAGTATCTTGACACCACCTGGATAAACTTCACTTCTATGCACTTAGCTGTGTGTGACAAGGAGTAGTAATTTATATCCTAGAACTTTGGATGAAAGGTGATGGAAACCACATGAATTACAAAGGATCAGCTCTGCCTCAAAGGAATTTTCAAGTGAAATTCCCAGACTACATGACTTTCTGACCTCAGAGGGAGTGGACTATTTAAAAAGGAGAATGGTATAAGAAAGGAACAGAAAAACCAGCTGAAACATTTTTGTACAGCAGTCTACTGTTTGTCCCGTCCAATGTTGAAGCAGTATGACATCCCATATAAGACCAGGAGCAGCTTATTTAAGGATTGCATTAATACAGAATATTTTTCAAGCCAGACATTTTCACATGCACTTGAATTTTATCAGTTTCTTAAGTTTCTTCATCATAAGGTTCTTTCTTTTACCCTGAAATCTCAAAATATGATTGAAAGCATCTACACAGTTCCAACTGATCCCAGAGGGAAGATTATCACTATTTCAATACCATTATGATTTGTGAGTATTAAAGAAATGAACTTAAATCTTAAGTTAGCAAACTGAAGACATTCTAGAAACACCCATAAATAGAAACATAGTGATGCTGCTGTAAAGTTGTTGGGAGGAAAGGACATATTACAAATGTTCCATTTGCTAAAATTAGGCTCAACTAGGACCTGATAGAAAAAAAGGGCTCCGAAATATCTAGAAGCTAATTTAAAAAAAAAAAAAAACAACCTGGAAAATACCCTCTATTGAATTCCTACCTGTTGACAATTTGGGTAGTCAGATCAGTCTTCAAATGCCAAACCAAAAAAACTATTCTGCTTGCTTTGATAGTTTTCTCTAATTTCAGAAATAAGTTAGAGGAAGAGACAGAATCGTTTACTCTGTGTACAGGAAAAATATCTTCATCTGGGTTCATTTCAAAATGAAAATCCTCAACACAATTACACACACACACTTATGCACAAAAACCACATACAGATTTTGGATGAAGCAGAAAAACAGGAGAAATCGATACACATAATGAAAATAATTTCTCTACTTCCTACATTGTAATATCCAGACATTTTTAAACAACTTTCTCCCTTTCCAAATTCTCAGTATATGTTTCTCTTTACAGAAAAATTAACATCAACAACTGGAGCAAAGTGGAAGATATCTGACAAGCAACATACATAATGGATCACCTTTTTGATGACTTCTTCTGGAATTAGAATCAGCAGAAATGCTTTGTCTAATGAAAACAGCATTTAAGTTTTACATCCGCAAAGAAGACAGCTTATTTTAAATAATTACAATTTGACTCGAATTTTATAATTCCTATTTTCAATGAAAATATTAATTCTCTTGTTTGTTAACCATTAAAATACATTGCTATTTCCTTATATGTCGGCATGGAATGGATGGCACTTTTCTTTCTATCTAGGAGAATAATTCTACTCTTCTACATGTTTTAAAGCAAGGTATGTAATTATATGGCTTAACGTAAGTGCATTTGTATTTTCAATGTTAAAAATTATTAAAGATGTGTTCTTCACTTATTAGATGATAACTTTACTCATTTGCATCCACCTTCATGTGCATTTGTATTTTCAATGTTAAAAATTATTAATGATGTGTTCTTCACTTATTAGATGATAACTTTACTCATTTGCATCCACCTTCATTTTAATGAATGTTAAAAATCTACATGTGGATAAACTTTATAAATTGAATATTAGTATTCCAAATGTTTCAAGCCATTATTTACTAGAGTGGCTGATTTATGGATACATATGATCTTCCTATAATTCATGAATACACAGTCATCCTTCTTTCCAAATGATTCAACTATTCTACAGGAAGCATTCACAGATGCTGTCATTATTGCCTCATTATTCAATCTCTTTATAGATGAATGTTCTTGTATGTCTTGTACTAAAAACAATTCTCCATCCATATGAGCTCTTTAGTGTGGGCACTGCTACTTTTAAGTACTAGCTTACACATCTATGTAAATACCAACCAGCATTCCTTCTAGAGGTCCTGATATGGTTATTCCTCTTGCTAAATTTGTCCAATTTTTAAAGTTAACTTAATTGTGCATGTTCCAGCGCCTCAGCATAACTTAATTACAGTATATTTTAAAGCCTCTTTTCCTGATCATGCCTACTCAATGAGCTCATTGAATTACTGAGCTGATGCTCTATGCTGAATTACACAAGCTTGTCTAGGGATTCCACAGAAACAAGTCAGAAGATGATTAAAAATCAAACAAACAAACGCCTCAAATTTTCAAAAGAAACATACATACACATAGGAATAGTGTTTATTTAACAACTTGAGCAGAAGAAAAAAAAATCCTCCCAGATTTACTACCTACTTCACTTCATTTCAGACTGTGGTAAAAGGCCACCTATCCAAAATGTTTCCTACCACCTGCCAGCCTACCCAGCTGTGCAAATTGAATTGGAATCAACTTGTCCAGGCAGCTGGAAAGGAAATCTGATTCAAGGTTAGCAGACTTTTTTTTTTTTTAATAGCCCTCTATGTCTTGTATATGAACATAAAAAAAATCAATTTTAAATTAGTATAGGAATAAGAATTCATTTGCTCCATTATAAAAACTAGGGAAAAATGTCTGAATAATGTCTTGTTCAGAAGCACAAACTCATGGCATGCTTGAGGAGTAATTTGATCAAATGCCTTCATCTACACAGAGAAAATACTAAGGGGCTAGGTAGCCACACTAAAAAACCACACATATGCAAATAAAGCTTTCCA
This sequence comes from Cettia cetti, assembly GCA_013401135.1. Lineage (NCBI taxonomy): Eukaryota > Metazoa > Chordata > Aves > Passeriformes > Sylviidae > Cettia > Cettia cetti. The sequence goes on along the minus strand of VZUI01025684.1, from coordinate 1,971 downwards.
AAGACCAACTCTAATATAGACTTTCAATTTTTGAGAAAAGCAGAGTAAAGAAGTTCCATTGGTAAAAAGCCTCTGTACCAGTGATACACAAAAAAAAAAAAAAAATTAAACATGAAGATATTCCACACACCACCTCACATGGCTCCATAAAGAACTCTAACAGTAACCAGTCATTTATAATTTATACAGAACAGCTAAATAATCCATTGATTTTTTTAACAGTTGATGTTTGATAATATGAATGACCCGACCCTCTCTCAATAGTAATAAATGGGTATAACCCCAGTGGCATGAAAGAAGCATTGTCAATTCTGCACTGACTGAACAGCCTGACCCTTTGCTCCTACCCTTTAGTATTACCCATGCCAAATATGTGGAACTGGTCCTTGGCACACTGTGTCCCTAGATTTAGTAGCCCATCCCCATGAAAGCTTGACTCATTCTTACAGCCAGTTGAGAAGGCAGTGGAAGCCAAGTGGCATTTCAGCAGCCCTGCTGGTGACTGCTCTCACAAGTCCACCCAAATACACAGAAGCTTTGCCATAACCAAGGTCTCAACAGTGATGCTGCAGCACTTTACAGATGGGTCTGCTGTGCCTCAGCTCCTCCTATCCCCTTTTCTAAGCACAGCTTGATATACAGTGGGGTCAAGCCACCACGCTCACCAGAGCCCCGCTGCTCTCCCAGCTTCAAATAATCCAGACACTGTAACCAAACTGCTGCTGCTAATCTATCCCACTGAGGAGAATTTAAAACAGGCTCTCCTAACAACAACAGTTGGTGTTTGATACCTTCCCACACATTTTTATAGGTATTCTGGGTGTCAGGACAGCCTGCTCTCAGAAAATGCAATGTGTTAATGACTCACTGCCACTGAATTTCCTGCTGAAGAAAAGCAAGCTATAACAGCCATCTTCTAACTGCATGCTTGCCTGCTCATGTGGAGAGGATGACTATGAACACAGTAATATCTTTATGACTTAAAAAAAAAGAAGAAAAAACAACCTTCAAAACCAACCCAGCAAAGCAGAAAGGTGAGACCAGTGTAAGGTGGTGTTTATTTAAACAAGTAAGCACACAGTAACATTGAATTTGTGAAAACCATGATAATTATATAGCTTTACTAACTCCAAAACCAGATTCATCTTCAAAGAACTTTACATCCATTATTAGAAGATATAAGATGGAAATGAATGGATAAGTCAGATAACAAAATGAAAATTTACTTTGCTTATGTTTTTTCTCCTTGCTTTCTATGAATGTTCACCAAGAAATTTTATTTGGATTTTTGTCCAGTGTAAGGCAATCACCAAGATTTCATACCAGAAATACCCCAAAGCATTTTACCAGAATCTTGGTCCACATATATTTAACACAATCAGATAAAGAACTGTTTTCACTCATGACCACACATAGACATTTGCATGAGCGGAGTACCACAATACTAAACTGAATTTCTTTCAGTCTAAGTGCAGGCAACAGTTAATATCACATATTTTCTTCTAATAACTGTGATTTATAGAAACACTGAATACTCCAGAAGAAATAAAAAAATGCAGGAAGCTTCTGACAAACAACCTGACCCTTATCTGTTACTCTTCTCTAAACTATTCTTGCTTGCCTAAAGATCAAAACCCCCAGTGATTTTTCAACATCTACCTGTATTTCCTCAGCTATGGATTTACTTGTTCAGCTCTCTTACATACACTGCATACTGGGGAATCGAGATGACTGAAATAGAAATGCATCAATCAAAACTTAAATTCTGTCCTAAGGTATTCCAGCTGGCGGGGGAGTCCGTAGCTTCGGACTCAGGAGGCTAGAGCCACCCCAAAAGGCATCTCCTCAGAGACTACTCATTGGGGGTTAGAGCACTCCCTCAGCTGGGGAGAGCGTCTCAGCAGGAGGGCAGAGAAGGGATCAGCTCTTGTGATTTCAGCTCAGTGATTTCTCAGCTCTTTGCCCTGCGAG